>VKHH01005886.1:0-19754 GCA_015144975.1 Epipyxis sp. PR26KG | reverse complement strand
TTGGCTGAGTTGATGGTTTGCGTAAGGGTTGAGATGTTGGTTGACAAGAGGGATTAGCATAAGGCTGGATAGTAGGGGAACAAGTTGGATTGCTAGTTGGTCGAATAATCGGAAACCGTGTGGGTTGGACTGAAGGCTGAATAGTTGGTTGTATAGACGGCTGAGTTGAAGGTCTATGCGATGGCTGAGATGATGGTTGCGATGAAGGTTGAACCGATGGTTGATCGGATGGTTGTTTAGTTGGTATTAAGGATGGTTGATTTGTAGGATATACGGTTGGAGAAGAGCTAGGTTGAGTAGTTGGTTGTATTGATGGTTGATTAGACGGTCTGCATGATGGCTGAGATGATGGCTGTAATGACGGTTGAACCGATGGTTGATCGGATGGTTGTTTACTTGGAATAAAGGATGGTTGATTGGAAGGATAAACAGTCGGAGAAGAGCTAGGCTGAGTGGTTGGTTGACTTAATGGTTGACTTGAAGGTCTGCATGATGGCTGAGATGATGGCTGTAATGACGGTTGAACCGATGGTTGATCGGATGGTTGCTTACTAGGAATAAAGGATGGCGGATTGGAAGGATAAACAGTAGGAGAAGAGCTAGGTTGAATTGTGGGTTGCACCGATGGTTGATTAGATGGTCTGTTTGATGGCTGAGATGACGGCTGAGTTGAAGGACGACCCGATGGTTGATTAGAAGGTTGTTTACTTGGAATAAAGGATGGTTGATTGGAAGGATAAACAGTCGGAGAAGTGCTAGGTAGAGCAGTGGGTTGAGTTGATGGTCTACGAGATGGTTGTGTAGACGGCAGATTTGATGGACGATTTGATGGTTGATTAGAAGGTTGCTTACTCGGTATAAAGGATGGTTGATTGGAAGGGGTAGTTGTTGGAGGAGAGCTGGTTGGTTGAAATGACGGCTGCGATGATGGTTGATTGCTTGGTTCAGCGGTTGGCTGGGAGCTTGGATAAATCGTTGGTTTTGCTGTTGGGTCTTCAGTTGGCTGAGCTGTCGTAGCAAATGAATTAACCACGACGATAAGAATAATTGCTATAATTTTTCTGATTTGCACCATTATTTTAGTTTTTTAGTCTGTTTTTAAATTAATTAAAATATGCTGCAAAATTTTACGATAAATTGCACTGCTACCACCACTTTCTGATTTTTTTGCTGTTAACTGTATTATGAACTTTAAACTATTTTATAATCCAGAATATAATAATAATAATAATAATAAATAATAATAATGGTATATCTGTGAAAAAAATCCAAAACCGCAGAAACGGAGTTGGAATGAATGAATGAAAAATGATAGCAAATGAAAATGATCCAGTAGTAACTCTAAACAAGAGGAGCAAGGTATAAACACAGAATATCAACAGAAGAACCCGCTACTTCTTCAACTCAATAATCATTCGAGAAAAAAAAGCAAAGGGATAAAAGTTATTAGCAGCAGCAGAGTCACAAAAATGTGTCCAGATACAACAAGTGAAAATTTTCACTTTTTCATTTCATCACTCTATTATATTATTGTTAAAAATAAACACTTATTATTTATTATATTCCGTATCCATCCAGGATATCGGATATTTCAGATTCAGATTCATTTTAAATAAAACTTATAACAGTATTCGGATAAACTTTACTTCATGACCCATGTCTTGACAACTGTCCGACACATCATGTCATGACAAAAAACATAGGGTGTCATGACAGGTGTCGGACAGTTGTCATGACATATGTCGAGACATAAGTAAAATTGCTCCCAGTATTCCATAACATAATTTCATAATACACCAACATTCCCGATTCCAGTATTCTTTCTCCAATCAAAATAAAATATTAACTGTACCACATAAGATCGTAAGATAATATTATCCAATTGTTATTTATTATTTATTAATTATAATATAAAAAAGCGTATAGAATATAGAAGATAGAAGTTACGTAAACTAAACGAAACACAACGAAACATATTCAGTAAAGCCATCAGTCATCAGTCATCAGTGCTTATAGTATTTGAGTATTTGATTTTTCATGCCAAGTGCCAAGCTAGTACTGTAGGTTTTGACGTTTTGATAATAATCTTGTACAATAAATGCATAAATGCCGTTCAGCAAGGAACTGAAGGCGAAGTTGGTTACTCTACGGGAAGAAAGAGATGCGGGTTTACTACCAACCAGTGTTTATGAGGAGTTATGCCGTAATTTAGTTATCCAATTTGGGGAGAGAGCATATTTTGATGAAGTGGAAGCAAGCAATGATGATTCCAATTTGGTTGAAAGAAATGAACTGAACTTGAACTATTCTCACCCTGGCGGAAAAGGTTTGATTGTATATTTAAGCTCCAAAATGATTGCAAGTATATATGGTTTAATTAAAAATTTCTCTTGATATTCTATTATTTGTGCTATTTTTCAGATACTTCAAACACGGCCAATATTAAATCTTATTATGAAGAATCTAAATCCAAATCCCCAGTTACAATAACGAAAAACATTTTAACAAGCGAAGTCCATGACAGCGACATTTTGCAGCGAGAAAAAGCAGATAAAAGAAAATTTAATAAAGGTCAAGAACATAGGAAATCTTATTCGTAAGTTGTCTATATATTTTTTGCCTCGATTGTTTATCAAATTAAAAATAATAGAGGTGTTTGTACTTCACAGTTATTGCGCTTCTTTCTGTTTTTAATCTTCAATTGTATATTTTATGTATTAATAAAATAATAATGATTTTCATTTTTGTTGTTGTTTTATTAATGTCAGCATTGATGATAAATTATTCGCTATCAAACTTAAAGACAGTGGAAAAACTATAGAAGAAATAAGTTTAACAACTAATGTTTCAAAAAGTAATATTGAGAAATGGTGTTCCGAAAAGGTAGTAGATCTTATGATCATAGTAGTGGAATTTTCATATTAATAAAATCTCTGTTATATTAATTATTTAGGGAAGATCTAAAATATATGAGAAGTATCAAAATACTAAAGGCATTAATGATGAAGTAAAAATTGTGGGTATTGACGAAGAAATTTCCATTCATTCATCCGCTCCTGCACTGGTATGATTTTGCATTATGTACCGTATAATTGATCCCTAAAATGTTATTTTTTGTTGCGATTAAAAAAACTATGTTGATTTCTTTCAATTATTTTTAATTATTTTATATTTTACGTCATATTCTAATCTAACACAATAGAATATTCTAAAACCAGCTGGAATTGATAAAATGAGTACTGAAGATGCAGTAGGTGCTGTATTAACTCAAGCATTTGATCAAGGTAATTAATTATTAAGATATTTACATTTCTTACTCAATTTCGTTATTGAATAACTACAGAAATTATGTTCATATTACATCAGGATATTTATTTAAAGGAAGGCGAAGTTTATCACAAATTGATACTAGTGTAATTATTGACGACCAGAAGAAAAAGTCGAATGTGATTGTTTCAAATAATCAATCTCAATTAGAAAACTTAGCTGAATATGCTTCTCAAGTTCAACCAGTTATTTTACAAGTTCCATCATCAACCAGGAACTCATCAATCAATGATAATCATTCTACAATCACAACTTCAGTGGATGATAAACTACCAATAATACTTGCAACAGAATTTAATCCATCGATTTCTGATTTGAAAAAACGAATTTTAACATCATTAGCAAGTACTTCAACTGGAAATGGAACAGTTAAAAATCCATTTGCACAAATATTACAAGCATTATTAAATGATGAACCATTTATTGATGATAATTCACATTTTAATTCTAGTCATCAAGCTGGTTTCAAAGCATTATTTAAATCATCAAATGAAAATACTAATTATAATGCGAAGATTTCAAGTAATGATTCACAAGTTACAAATACTTTAGAAATAACAAATAGAATCAAAAATCAAAAATCAGCTGTACAACAATCTCAAGTTCATTCAATTATCACAAGCCCAGAAGAATATAAAATTAAAGGTATATTTAATGCTATCATCATTATTATTAATGTTATTATTATTATTATTATTATTATTACTGCTATTATTATTTCATTCACAACCTACAAGATCCGCTCACTGATGATGGCTACTTCTTTTATTTATATTATTACACAAATCATAATAATCATAAATCAATAAATTATATTCTTTATCATTATTTCATAATCAATTTTTTTTATCATTATTATGATATTTCTCTATTTTATGGCTGATAAGTTTGAGCAAGAAGTTACAACATGCAATTATCTTTTTAAATAATAATTATTATGATTATGATAAATGAGATAGATTTTTTCTATTATAGTTTTTTATAATAATAGTAATAATCGTAATAAATTATTATTATTTACTCTAATTCCATATACAATCTATTTATGATATATTATTTATCATTTTCTGTGATATTTCTCACGATTTTTGTCTTTTTACGAATTCTGAACAAAATACAAATAATTTATCTTATAATTATTTATTTATACTAATCATTACCTACACAAGCGAAAATTCTTTGATTATGATATAATAATAATACCTTGTTTTTATTTTGCTTCATTACTAAGACTCTCATAATCATATATATCCATGGAGATAGTTGGAATTAAATATTAATTGAAAAGAAATGAAATATGAAAAGTAACAAACCAAGAAAGAGTTATAACTGTACAATTAATTCATTTCAACTTAAATAAATTATAATTTTATTGATATTATTTTTTGATAAAGCCATTGGCCCCCTTCCGATAAATATTGATTATTTTATTTATCCTTATATTTAATCTTACTTTTGAATTATTATGTCGATATGATAGGTTTGGATGAATTTATCAATGATGATTTCGATGATGAAGATGCATCAATTTTAAATATATTAGGAGCTAATATTGACTCAGTTTATAAAAAAAAGAAAATTTAATGATTATAATAATGATTTTAATAATTAAAATAGAAAATAATTATTATAACAAAAATAATCTGATAATTATATATTTTTTCTTCATCTGTTTTGTTTCATTCATAAATATAATCGAACTTTTATAATTTATGATTTTATGTAAATATTATATGTTTTGTTTGGGTTATTCGTTTATGGGGGCTTTCTCGATTATTTGACATTTAATTATCTTTCGAAATACACCACAATGGAAAACCATAGTTTTATGAAAGTTATTAACGATTTGTTTGTCAAATTTATTGAATATTCTCTACTTGAAGCTCTTAAAAACTCTTAGTATAATTGACTTTCTTACTAGACATAAGCGATAATGGTATTATATAAGCATTAAAATGATATGTTTTAAATATATAAATTTTGATTTAATACGATTTAATAAGTAATATTATGTTTATATGATTCATATATTTTGAATTCAAATTATTTATAATGCAAAATGAAAAAATGAAATATTATTAACATTTTATCAAAGAGTTCTATAATCAATAACTATTATTATACTGGACTGGTATTATAATAAGAATCAAAATATGATTTTTGATATATTCTGTTATTTGTTATGTTATAATAAACCCAAAGTCATTATCACCGAGGAGTAACAGTATTATTCGACTCATCTATACTTTTCAATTTTAAAATAATTTTTTCTTGTTTTTTCTTTTCAGCTTCTAAAGATTGTATTTGTGCTTCATATGATTGTTCTTTCATATATGTACCAAATTGAGTGACATCTAAAGTATTTTCTTTCATAATAATACTCAGTGTCAACATCAATACTAGTAGCCATGATATGTAAGGGTATTGAAAAATCAGGGACCATATGATATTTAATACAATATTATTTTTTATATAATTACGAAATGGACTAAATGATGTACTATTTTCAATAAATGGACCACATGCATAATTACATATTGAAGCAGGATAATTAGCATTTTTACCACCTATTAGTGAATAATATTCATTAGATGAGTCAATAGTACATGTATTTGTACTTGGATCAACTTCATCTGTACATAATCCAATGAAATTATCTTGCATATCACATGATTTTGGTAACGTTTTTGTTGTAAGAAAATAAACAATTGAACTTACACCTAATATTATAAAAGTTGCTAAATAAAAAAATGAAAACATTAATTCTGCTTTTTGTGATTTCCATGGTCTCTTTGGTTTAGAATAATAATTTAATATAGCATATTTCTCAATATAAAAACTTGAAAATAAATAAAATGGTGCAAATAATAATGATAATGGAGCGATTGGTATTGACATGAAAAGAAATCCAATGAAACTAAATTTTGATACCATACTTTCTGGTACTAAGAATTCAGGTTTAATCCATTCACTTTTATTAATATAACTTTGTATATAGTTAGAAAGGGGTGATGCAAATATGCTGAATGAACGGATGACAAATGATGATATAACTAATGTAAATATACCATTTGCAGCTTGATCAATACGACATTGGAAACCATTAAATTCGAGTTGTAATCGACTTCTTAAAATAGGATGTTGTCCAAGAAGGAAAGGATCAATTAATAATAAATATGAAAATAATACAACGAGTGTATTTAATGTATTTGATAAATAAACTCGAAATAATAAGAAATTTAATTCTGTTTGAGGTAAATCCCATTTCTCAATTGCTGTTATATGCCTTAATATCATTGGGGTACCACTATTAATGACAGTTAGCAAAAAAGAAGTTAGAAAATTTGATATGAAATCTATGCCTTGAATGTTTTCCAATTTCTTTGTAATCGATTTACTATATATTGCAAGTAATGCTATACAAGAAAATGATATTATTTGTACAAAAATATAAATTAAAAACCCACAAGTCCTTCTTAATGATAATATGAATAAACTGTAACTTGATCTTGATTTCTTTTCACCATTTGATTTATTATCTGATAATAACATCAGAAAGATTTGTCCAATACTGCCACATAAATCATTCACTTCCATTTTCGTTGATATTGATGAGTCCCATACAGCTAAGACAGCTTTAGAAAAAGGACGATCATTTCCTACAACAAATATAATAAAATTAAGATTTTATTTTTTAAAAAATTATAAAATTAATTGTTTATGTTACAATTTAATATAATACAAGCGTGATTATTAAAAATTTACTGAATAATGTATGAGTACATCACAAATTTTAATCTTTTTATTTATTTTTATAAGTTTTCCTTTTAAAATTTATTATAGAAACCTTTCATTGAAGTGTGTATGTATATTATGATATTCCAAAATAAATATATTACAATTATAATTACCTGATTCAATTGAATCAACATGTTTCACAAATCGATCGACTTGTAATAAATTTATACAAAGAAAAAGACCAGAAACAATCATCAAAAGCACAACTAAAGAAGAGTATTCCAATCGCTCAGATACTGTGTATGATGAATACACCATAAAATTTGGAAGATTTCCTTCACCATTAAAAAAACTAGATACTATATGTTGCGTTTTTGATAAATTAATAATATGAAATATAGTATAGATGATCACTGCTATATTCAAACTGCAAAAATGAAGAAATCTAAAATAATAATAAAAGAATTAATTAATTAATTAATTAATGTAGTAGATATTATTACTACACATATTATATTTTATGTTTAATGCGAAAAGTAATGCTGTAATACAGAAATAAATAGTGATAATTTGTAAAGAAAAAAGATTTAAAATTATGCTAGGAGCTTAACTTACATAAATCGACTAAATAAGAAATATGATTCAACAGAACTTCCAAATTTTGCTTGAATTTGACGTATTGATTTTCGAAATGGTAAATAACCATCAACCCATTTATAAACTGTTGCAACAATATTTTTCGATTGAAATAATCCATCTAATGATATATTAACATCATTGTCATCAGATAATAAAGCTTTTCTCATTTCTTCACTTCTTTTGTGTAATTCTTGTAGTTTACTATTTGTATTCATATTATTATTATCTTTTTTCTTGTTTTTAGTTGCTCCGATTAATAGTAATTCTTTGTTTCCTGCTAATCCTTGTAATTGTTGTTTTAAATTTAGATTTTCATCCTCTAATAATTCAATTTTATCTTCAAAAGATTCTAGTTTAGTTTCTATTTCCCTCACTTTTTCATTGGCATTATTATGTCTTTGTTTGAATTCGTTTAATTGTTTCGACATATTTACAAACTGTTCATTTATTGACTCAGCAATACCAATATCAGCATCAACAGCTTGATGTGAGAGTTGAATATCATCATCTTCTATCCCATACTGATTATCGTATTGATGTTTACTTTCATTTTGAAAAACTTGTTTCTGATACAATACAACACTTTTCCCACTATTATTGTTGTTCATTACTCTGCGCTTATAAGAAATTGTATCATATGAGTCATTGTGAATTCCAACTAACTCATTTTCAATTTGTTCAACCATCATATCAATTTCATCAACTACTTTTTTTATACTCATATTATTACTACTGCCTTTGTTAATAACATTTCGATTAGATCCAGGCCGAGATGATGGCGGTATTATTTGAATGAAAGGATGAACTTTATTACTCATTGTACGATTGTACGTAAATTAAACAATTTATTTATTACAGTAATTTAAAATAACTAATAACTAATAACTGTTCACTGTTCACAGCAGTGAGTAGTTAAATACTTAACTATACATTTGATTTGGATATTTTTATTTATTATATTTAGTTAAAATTATAGTATATATACACATTTAAATTACACACTTATTCGTAAGAAAATAGGAACCGATACTGAATACAATCGAAATGAACAATATCTATAAGAAACAGATACGAAGACCAGATCGATGAACACTATTGAATAATCTTGTTTTTGTTTTTGTTGTTCGAAATATGAACACGGAACACTAACTTATGAAAATAAACGTTCGAAATTTTTGATGAATGAAAGAACGAAACTGCTGGAAATCTGCTGAAAATAATTGTTGCTAATTAAAAAGCCATATAATTTCAAATATAGCAATACTAAATTTATGATACTGATGAATATCTTAGTTAAAATATATTACCAGTGATATTACCTTGAAAGATATCTTGATAAATTGCAATACATACGATTAATTACTTTACGCTGCTTATAGCTTATAATATACCAGCAGGGATAAGATTTTGGTTTCATAATGTGGAAATTCAATAGGGTGTTGCTCTTATTTGCTTTAATATCAAATTTACGTTTCTTTTTATTTGCGTTTACTGGATTGACTTCAACTTTGTTTCAAAGTGCAATGGCTTCAAGCTCAATTGATATCCAAGAGTTGGGTATGATTCGCAGAAAAAATTTAAAACTACCCGATAAACTTATTGTTGGTTATGCAAACTGGAATCAGTGTGATGATAGTATTGTTGATGCTGTTAAACAAGGCGTAAACGTGGTGATTTGGTTTTCAATCAACCTCTTAACCGATAATGGTTATCCGATAATAACCAATGGTCCAAATATGGATTGTGTTGCAGAAAAAGTACAAAAAATACATGAACTAGGGTTGGAGACTGTGCATTTAATATCAATTGGTGGATGGAATTCACCACATCCAGATACTACCAATGATGCGAATACAGTCTATGAAGCTTGGAAAACCTGGAATATTGAATTTGCTGCAAGACCAGTATTGGGATTCTTTGGCTTTGACGGTTTTGATTGGGACATAGAAGGTAAATGATGAAATACTTACTTTTTAATAGCTCCTTATGATAAATTGCTATTGAAGGTAATGACGATCCTAAATCACAATACAATCACTTCACTGTTGATTGTTTGAACTTGATGGGCGAATTATCTCAAATTGCAAAAGCAAAAGGGAATTATTTTGTCGCTATGGCGCCAGCAGGTAAAATGTGATTTTGTAGATTTAATTTTTATGAGTTAATTGTATTATTAGGATAAAATGTAGTGGTGGTATTTAAAAATTATTTTTTAAATGATCTTTATTATTTAGAATCCTATTTGGATCCCACTACATCTGTTTATGATCGTAGTTTATTGCATGAGTATCCAGAATGGGTCAATATTCAACCAGGATTTGCTTACCATGGACATAATACTTACGCATATTTACTCGATAAATTTGGGTTTACAAAAGATCCAAATGATCCTCAAAATGTTTTTAGAACTTTTGATTTCGTAACTATTCAACTCTATGAAGGCTATTCACATGCTGAATACAATATTACTGTAACTGGGGTTCCACCTGAAGAGTATTTAGTCGAATTTGTTGAGAAAATACAAGAAGGATGGATGGTGAACTTCTCAGAAGACGTTGAACTTCGTTATCCATTCAATAAGCTACTATCTCTTGAAAGAACAGAGGTTGTTATTGGTCTGGCAAATGGATGGGCTGGTGATGGAAAATTTTTATTGATATATCCTGAACAGGTTGTTTATTCAATTCCAACGAATTTCTTTCTATGACTGCTTGTTTACTAATTGTGTATATTTTATAATTATTAGGTTGAAGTTGCATTCAAAAAACTAGAATTAATAAATAAACAACCTCGTGGATTTGCGTTTTGGAATATTTTAGATGAGGGTAAAGCATCTCCTCAACGACCATCAATTCCTGTTTGGTTGGCGGCTGGGTTGAATCGCTTCTTACAAACCCGTTAATAAATTAAAATTTGTATTGTATTTTATAGCAATCAACCTTCATTAAAAATTAAATGTGTTTATTTTGTAATGCTGTAAATAAACTCAAAAGTTTAAATACTAACTTAACTTTCTTGAAATGTTCAATGAATAGGATGTAACATAATATTGAATAGTAAAACTGATTAATTCAAAGAAAAACGAAATGGACGTATAAAATATGAAATACTTAATCACCATGTCCACCAATTGTCTCTGTCAAAATTGACAAGTGTCGCGTTAAAAGGATGAGTTGCATCAGTATGAGTCATTGCATTGGAAATTTCTTCCAATGCATTCAAAGTGTAGCATAAATGATCCTCTAAACGAAGATAAGACTTTCCAAAATTATTAGCATTAGTTGCTATTCGACGAGCAAAATTATCATGGCTTCTCAACCACTCTATCTTTTCAACTATATCAAGAGCATTATAAGATAGTGGTACGTAATGTATCCACGGTTTCAAGCGTGCTGAAAAATGATATTCCAATCCACTCCCTTGCAGTAAAACTACTGAGCCAGTGTGTGCTAGAAAAGCGGCTAATCGACCAGAAGTAGCTTGACCATGAATACCTGTCAACACGATCAAATATTTATATCGAGAAGGTTCATATTCATTATAATTAATTGTCCTATTTTTATACAAGGATATAATCGGTTGAATGTAGCCTAACATATAACCTAATCTATTCAATGATTTTGGGACTTTTACTTGAGCAGTGATACGAGGGTCCTCATCACCATTGAGCATGGCTTCTTCGGATTCAGGATTAATTGGATAAAATTTACATTCTCTACATTGAAATCCTGAATCAATTAAATCATACCGATTTGCTGCTTGCATGAAAAATAGACTTCTAATTTCCATCATATTTCCAAAATATGCTGCCTTAGAAATCTTTTCATCCCAATTATATTGTTTTGTGAAAAAAGAATCGAAGTCGTTCCAATAATCAGAAGAATATTGTTTTGAAATTGATGAATCATTTAAAAGACTTTGATTATCGCTTTCGCTTTCGTTTTCTTTTTCATTTTCAGCACTTTTATTATAGTATATAGCTTGATAGATCAGTATTTCAGTTTCATATGATTCAGGCCATGGCCATGGCATATCACCGAAATCGATACGAGGACTATTAACAAATGATGGAAAAGGATGATTCCATTTCAAATATGGTTTTTCTCCATTCAGCAAAAATATGCTATTATTCAAATCATTGATTTTATGAACAAGTGGAAAAAGGATCCTTACCATAGAAAGCTCTGGTTTCTTAAATCGCATTTGATAAGGCCATGGCCAATCAACATAAATTTGATTTTTGTAAATTCTTACTAATTTCAATTTATTTTTGAAGTGGTCTTTTCTGTGATCTTTTAAGATCTTCGCATTATTATCATATAATTTTACAATCTTTTGACACTCTGACCACGGAGAACAATCCGTTTCAATCATTGCAGCTATTAATTTCACTATATTCTTCGTCGGTGGAATGAGTTTAATAAAAGAGAGCGTTCCTCTTAATCCGTTTAGTCCAGGTTCATCAGGTGCGCATTGCAATACTTTTTTAAAATATTCTGATGACACTTTTCTATTCACTTCGTTTGGTTGATATATTTTATCAAGAAATAATTGTTCATATTCCCAAATTTGAGTGAATCTTCCTCTTTCTACTCGTATATTCATTGAACTTCTATGATCTAGTCTAACCCCTGAGTATGGTACATAACTTGGATACAGACTATCTGGATCGTTGTGGTTGTTGTTACAGGTACATCTTTCGATAATTCTATAGCAAAGAACCAGCACCCAAAAAAGAAAAAACATTTTATGTGGCTGAAATTATGATACTTTTCATCTTGTCATACTGTAGATCCCACATTTAAGGGACATGTATAGGATTGGGATTTAGTTGGCGTTACTAACTTACTAACTTACTTCCTCGCTATTATTTATTAACATATTAACATTATAATTATATTTATTTTAAAATATCATATCATAGTTGTTGACGACGACAATTTCTGGATATTTATATTCATATATTCCATTCTTGATTTCCTTGGTAAAAAATTATAGTTATTTTATTATTCCTATTTCAAACAATTCCGAATGGGAATTATTCTTTGTTATTTTAATTAAAAAATTTCAATTACAAACATCTCACAGTGCAGAAATTATAAATCCAGCTACTCGAAGATCACAGTATCATGTTGAAGAGTATCGCAGCATCCAATTTTATTTATTCTGATCGAGGAAGAAAGCTCTGCTATCTTGTTTAGTTTATTTGCTCATTAATTAATTAATTAATTAATTAATTAATTAATTAATTCATTCATTCATTCATATGCACACAGTGAAGTTAACCATGACCGGTAATCATGACATTTTCAAGTGCACTATTACAAACACATGTTTAACGGGTGCGATCTTTTCAACAGAGCCTTAAGAGATCGTAAATGGTGTTTTAAGACTGGTGGTCGAGCCAAGCGAGGAGAAAGCTTTAAGTTTATTATAAGTTTATTTTGGCTTTGTGTCATAAGTTTATTATGGCCTGTATTTTGCAAAATACTTTTAATGCATATAAAAACATGTTTCCTAATGATGCAATTGATATGACTTATAAAGACTTATGCATTGAATTAAGCGATCACTCAATAATCCCCCTACTTCGGGGTCATGGTTACCGGTCATGGTTAACTTCACAGTACCGTACTGGAATATATATAACTTATATAAATATTGTATATATATATATCATTGTTAAAATCATCATAATAATGTCCAGTCTCATATGCAAAAATGGGGACAAAGTGACTACATGCTGTTTGTATTCATTTATTCATTGAAATTAAACCTAATTGTAATTACTCCAAACATCCAACAAAACATTAAATGGTGAATAAAAATGTGATCATTGTGATGTACAATGCAGTATAACACAGTTTGAATTGGAGACGACACATCCTGAATGGGTTTGCTCTGTGTAAATAATCTATTGTATAATACTTCGCAGTGGTTTATTCAGATCATTTGATACTTTCCTTTCATGGAATTATGAACCATTTTAATTGGTTTACATTTCGAATATTATTTTTCATTGTTATTGCCACGCGTATTAAAATGTTTCAATACAACTATTTGAAAATGTCCCGACGTCATATTCAAACAAATTCAATAATTTATAAAGTGAAATTGATCAAAACACCAAATCATTCCATATTCAACAAGCTGGTTCAATCCATTCCAAATAATCAGATTAGTAGATATTTTTGTTCATCCTCATCATCACCACATATCCCTGACGAATCTACTTCATCTTCAAGTATAAGTGAGAAGAGTTTGCAATCACAAAATTTTCGAAGATCAAGAAAGCAAAAACACTCAGTTCAGGCGTTATATAATCAATCAAGCCTTTTACAATGTATTAAAGAGAGAGACTTTGAAGGGGCCATGCTTTTGTATGAGCAAATGATTAAACAGGAAACTCGATTAAGAGCAAATTTATTCAATAATTTCATTGGATTATGTGAAAAATATAATCATCTTCCTAAAGTATTAGACATTATTAAGGATATGGAAAAATTTAATCTTAAACCAAATGAACAAGTGTATACGGCTTTAATTCGTTGTTATAGCGATGGTGGAAATATTGAAAAAGCTTATCAAATTTTGCAAACAATGCTAAATAATTCGATTGAATTAAAATTACGCACTATTAGTCCTGTTTTCGATGTTTTATGCGAACAAAATAATGGTTATGGTGCTTTATTCATGTTAGATTTTATGATGAAAAACAATATTACTCCACAAGGGAAGCAATTGACTACACTAGTGCAAATGATAGACAGAATTAAACCTAGATTATCTACAGCATTTCAAAAGAAATTTGACAGAATATTAGAAAAACTTAGTGATCGATTGTTAGGATTGACAAACGATGAGTTGAAAGAAATTGCAGGTTCAATAGAAAAACTCTCGATGAGCCAAGTTGAAGAGAAAGGAATATTAGTACAATCTATGATTGATATTCCAGGAATAATAGTAACTGATAGCAACAGCAGCGAAGGACAGTATAATGATAACAATAATTCTTCGAATGAATCATCATTTATTGCTATGACTGCTACTGTAGAGTCGCTTTATCAACAACAACTCGCACGAGAAGAATTTCAATGCCAAACCATAGCAGTAGTAGATAATGCGGATGTATATTCTTCTAATTTCACAACAGAAAAGTTCATTGTTTTAGATAAATTGGATGATACTTTAAAAAATGAATTTAAATCAAATTCAGCCAGATTGATTGGTATGTCATCAAAATCATGTTTTTGTCCAAATTGTGATGGGAAATTAATAAAGTTTAGTTTAACTGATGAAGAGCGACAAAAAGTAAAAAGTGCTTTACTCACTGCTGCTTATTCTATATCAGATTATCATGGGAAATCACTTGAAGTAAGTAATCTCCCATCCTTCAATAGGATTAATAATAAACTTGTTGTTTTCATTATTACTGTAGATAGTTTTATTTATACATGATAATTATAACGAATTATAATCATTTATCTTCAAACTATTATGTTTATCATTATTTTATTATTATAATTTGATGCAATTATCATCTTAAATATAACAATAATTATTATCATTTTCTCTTATTTTATAAATTATGTATATATTATATAATAATTTTAATAATATTATTATTCATTTTATTCAATGCCAACAAAAATATATTTCTCAATCAAGCTGCTTAATTTATGCATATATTATATAATAATTTTAATAATAATAATATTATTTATTTTATTCGATTTCTACAAGACCAATTTCTTTAAATCAATCTGTGTGATTTATAAAGTTTATTATTTGTTTTATAATGTTTATAGTCGTTTTCTGATTGGTTAAACGAGAAAGAAGATTTTGATTATATTGTTGATGGTGCCAATGTTGCTTATTATCATCAAAATTTTGTTGGGGGACGGTTTTCATATCGACAGGTAATATAACAACTCTTATTTATTCGTTATTATTTTTGAATGTTTAGTATCGTCTGTAATAATAATAATTATTGGAATAGATCGAATTAGTGGTAAAACAGTTACAAATGTTTGAAAACAAAAGAATTTTAGTCATTCTGCCGAAGTGTTACACTCAAAAAGTAATTCCGAATAGTATTCGAAAAGATGAAATAACAAATAAAACAGTGACATTGTCTGATGAGGATTTGGTAAGTTACTAATTATTATTATTCCATATTGTTTACATGATTCGACTAATATTCTATTATGATCATATTTTAGTATTAAATTTTGTTTTTAAATTGCTTTATTATTTGTTTTTATTATTTATATTATTATTCTATTGTTTTTCTTCAGCGCATTCTAGCACAATTAAAGAATGATGATATGATTTACACGGTTCCTCAAGGTTCAAATGATGATTGGTATTGGACATATTCAACTGTTCATAAAAAACGATTATCATCTAATCCGATATTTGTTATAACAAATGATTTGATGAGAGATCATAAAATTGCTTTTATGGTAAGAAGAATAAAAATATATTATTATTATTTTATTTAAGAATGCTTATGAATAAGGTTCTTAATGATTTATTATGTAGTTTCGAAGTATTTTGTTACATTAAATGCAATATTTTATTCTTGCACACAACACTTCATTACACTTTCTTACTTTAATATCCATATCATGATAGGAACCAAGACCTTTCATTCGTTGGAGATCTTCTAGTATCATTTATTTTAAGATATCATCTGCAGTTACTCCACTATCTTATAGTCCAACTGTATCATTTGAAGAACCAGGTATAAATGATAATATAATGTATTATTTCATTATTTTATGTTAGTACACGATATAATATAGCACATAAATAAGATTTCCTTCACTCTAAAAACCTGGTTTATAAACTATATTATCTTACCCCTTCAATGAAAGTTGTACAGTCATTCAGAGTGGAGGAAATATAATAAAAATAATAATTTTCATTTCTTCCGAACAAAAATATCATATTTTTTTTAAATGATATTATAATCATTTTGACTTGTTGTGTTTGCACAAGATACAAAAAGAATGATATGTATAAAAAGTATATCATGATACTATTAATTGTTATTGATTCATTGTTGATTATCTATTATGATCATTATATTTTTATATTTAAAATTATTTTAGGTAAATACTCTCAAGAGATTCAAGTGTCAAATTCTAAGCGATGGCATGTACCATGCATTGATAGAAGGGGGATATGGCTGTGTATGAATTCTGATTTATCAAATCATCAATCATATACTGTAAATATGGAAACTTAATATTTAATAGTTTCTTTAGATTTTTCAATTTGGTTTTGTTTTCCACAATTTGGTATTATTTCTTTAAAAATGAAAGAATTTTATGATATCGGATATGAATAAAGCTTAAAAATGGCTTATTCTTACTTTTGAACAATATCCAAATTTTAGCTACTTCATCAGTTGATACAGCAAAATATAAATGATCAAGAAAAACAAATTATCAGAGTTTCATAAAATCAATTATATTATTGTTTCAGTGAAACAATAAGGCAAGCATATACTGTTTATTTTTTCTAATAAATAATAATAAAAATAATACCAAATATTGCTACCTTTTCTTATAACAAATATATCATTATGTTTGTTTGGTAAAATGATAATAAATTTAACTTTTCAAGAGAACCACGATAGTAATAGTATAAATGTAAAGCATCATGGAAGTAAGTTGCTGTAATAATATGAAATGTGAAAGGGGGCTAAAATTAACCAATCCTTAAATCAACCGATCCTTTTTTTGATTTTTCGTTAATTCAGAGTCTGGATTATCTTGAAAAAGTGTCATCGTTTTAAAATAGTGAAAAAATGAAATGTGTTGCAAGTTATTCCAGACTCTAAATCAATGAAAAATCAATCAAAAAAAATGAATCGTGGTTGCGAGACTAGGCTAAATTATGACTTTTTTTCATATTATATTTTTTCCCATACTGTAAAATATTTCTCTACTACGTTTTGGAAATACTTATGAGCAACAGAATCATGGCATCAACAAATGTAAAATATGAGTTCAAGGGATGCTATACATGTGATGGAAATAAAAATGGGTTAAAATGAGAGCATGTAATTCGGCGATATGAATTGAGTAGCAAAATAGTATGGGAGACCTTTTAAAATGATTTAAGAAGTTTATTGATGATTGATACAGTATATACTACTACATCTCGATAAGATACAGCACCAGTAGTAAAGCGTTTCAATTTATTGTTTGATAGAAGACTTGAATTGTTTGTAATTGTTCCTCTTTAAGAAAATTTTTTACAGGAAGTTTCGGATAAGTTACGGTATGGATTTGATAAAACGGAAACATGACAAATAAGGATTTTTAATGTCATTATTGGATGTTTTGAATTCGTCATTTAGCAAGTAAAATCATTTCATTGTAAGTAATTCTTTTATTATTGAAAATACCACGCTCGCTCCTGAGTACTTCCAGATTCCAGACATGAGGACCAATTATTTTTGAAATAAAAAATGGTCATTTACTTTTATTTGGTCGTCGTGCCAATACCGATTTCATTAGGAATTACTTTAAATCAAAATTGATTTTTCATTTTTATAAAGAAAATCGCTAAAATTACATGAAAAATTAAAAATTATTAAACAACATCCAACATCGTAATTGGAAATTGGAATTCTTGATCAATTTGCGGTGTGTGTTGTAAACTATAAACTATAAAAGATAAACAAATAAACAAATAAAAATATTAAGAACAGTTAGCTTTTAATTTTAAAACCAACAATTCAAGGAATTAAAAGATTATTAACCTATTTTGATTTTTGAACTGTTGTGTTTTTGGTTTTTGGTATTAACTTAACTGTAACTTCCTATCATTCTATGGATTCTTCTAATAACAACGTAAAATTTGCTGAAGAGGTTGTGGTTTTATCAGAAGTTATAGATAATGATGGTACTCATGGTACAGATGATCAATCCATTCAGCATTTAAAATCGCAATATACTGGTGGTACTGGAAATAGCAATGAGATGCAAATTGATGAGGCGGATCAGTCGGCGGATAAACAAGGAAAATCCACAGGTTTTTGAAATATATTACTGTAGAATTAAAGATATTTTAATGTTTCGTTATTATTAGAGTTTTTAAAATACCTAATTATAAACTCATCCAAACTATTACGATAATATTTCGCTTGGTTTAATTTTGATTTTATTGTATCTTAAATTAAATGGTACAATCTAATTAAAGCATTCATTGTAGAGCTTACTATGCCACAGTATTTTATACTCTATAATATAATGTGAATAATAAAGAAATTTATTTTGTTAATATGTTGTTATCCAACAAATCAATGTAACAACGACTCCTCTTAAACATATACCAACAATAAACAATCTTCAACTAATAGATTACATTATTTTTCTATTTTTAGAGTTGATATTCTTATGTAGTATATGTAATAATCCTGGGAATTATCGAGCACATCCATGTAAATGTAATATTTTCTGTAAGAAATGTGCCATGAAAATGGCAACTGGTGGAAAATGTAAAACATGTCATCAAATGTTTACTTCTATGCAATTAGAATAATGATGATTATGATGATGTTTAAGTTATGATAGATATTATAACATAATAAGGATTCAGAAATAAAATATTAATATTATTTTAAAATAATAAATTAATTTTAAATCTTCATGAAATTTAACTTGATTTTACTAAATAATTATAGTCTAGTTGGTATTATATATTATCCCATAGAAAGGTTACAAATTATTTATCAATGTTATAAGTTTGATTGTTTTATTAATAATCAATTAATATTATTAAGTATCAAGATTTGTTGAGTTGTATTATTATATGTAAAATCTTTAGTAATAGTTAATGTTAATATATTCGTTGAATTAAATAATAAATGTACAGTCAATAATAATAATAATAATAAAAATAATAATAATAATAATAACAATAATAATAATAATAACAATAATAATAATAATAATAATAATAATAATAATGTTTTAAGAGATATTTGATTTTTTATTTTTTTGTTCAAACTTATCAGCCATAAAAAGGAGAAA
>VKHH01005885.1:0-52156 GCA_015144975.1 Epipyxis sp. PR26KG | reverse complement strand
TTTAAGGGGGTTTCAATTTAAGGGGTCATTATAAACAAAACATCTATTATGGTATCATATACAGTGGCAGGGGGGGATTTGTTCAGATCAACATCCGTTTCGATGACCAGCGACGATCCAACTACCAAATTCTGCAAATCACTTGTCACATCTATGATCTATATATAAAAATATATTAACAATAACAAACATAAACACAATATGAAAACAAGTAAGAAGAGAAAAGTTAACACATAAGAAGATAATAAAATAATATCATAGTATACGGCATCAAGCAGACAAGTGATCACATATCATTTAACAGTAGGGAAGACAGTACTTTGGTTGTGTCTTTGAGCTCTCCATACGTTGCTCTTGTGACTACAATGATTGGGGCAGCTGTATCAGTTCTGAAATGAACAGATTCCGACAAGATGCTTCTTCCGGTGACCGGATCATCCTCGACTATTATGTTATATCGAGCATTCTTAATTGTGATGAAGTTCCGATTGTATCCAGTGTCGGTCATCTCATTTGTTTCTGTCAATTTCTCTGCATCGTGTCCATTACACTCCAACCGGAGAGTCAAAATCTTCTGATTGCCTAACAAATTACAGTGGTAACTTATTAATATCAATAAACTTTTTATGTTGATAAGCTTGTACTATCGATTACAAGGCTCATTCAACACAGCGATTACATAATAAAATAAGTATGAAATTGATTCAGAAGCACACATCATAGCTAAAATGAAGTTTACTAAGTGCTTATAGCCACTAACATCAGAATAGATCCAGGAAGGGGTTAGCATTGCTATGATATACATCAAACATTTCGCGACAATCATTAAAAATTTTCCAGTTTCTTTAATAAAATTAATGTATTATAGAGATTGTATTCGAAATAAATATTTGAAATTATTGCTGGTTTGAATTCAGTTGTTATATGATATATCACATAAGATGTAATAATAGAATAGTAGCGTGGCGGGTCATCACCTGGTGAGGGATTTCCTAAAACCTGGTTCGCATCAAACAAGTCTTTATCAATTACCAAAGATGTCCCTCCAGCATCTGCAATCGCCTATATCAAAATACATCTCAATATTATCATAATTGTAAATCAACTATTAAAGTTAGCAATACTAACACGAGCCCAGATTAATATCATGCAGGTAAGTATATTATAATGCAAGAGGTGCCACATTCTCTCTACTTCCTGTTACGATAATTATAGAATCAGAGAGTATGAATTATGACACATGATGCCATGCAGGATGACATGATGGACGGAGGATGATGATGTACCTGAATCTTCGATCTGACATCGATGAAATTGGTGGGAAGAGTCCGAAACATCTCTTGTTGATGGATCAGCTTTACCTTTGAATTCATCAAAATGAGTTCATTGGGAGTCAATCTGGAGCCTTCGCGATGCCTACAACACGTAATATTAGAGGTGAGATGTAATAGTATAACAGTATAATACTGGTAAACTTATTCATGTTTGACATAATAGTAATGATAATATGAAGACCGCAGAACAATAATCATCGTTTGAATTATCATTTTTGATAAAAATCAAAAGATTTTCCAATGATGAATATCACACATCCATGATCCATAATATAATATTATTATATCAAAAGAGACAAAGTATATAAAATCTAAGTATTAACAATCTGATTCATCATGAGTGATAAAATTGTTTCTTTCACATGTTTCGGCACAAATAACTATTCTTATTATTCACTACTGAAGCAGTGCAGCGAAATAAGGTTCAATCAATATTTGAGCGATGGTTGTCCGAGTATCAAAAGCAGAATGACATGCTCATTAGGGAATTATTATCATATATATCATACGGTTAATCTACAGTAACCAGATCAGATCACAATAATTGTCTATTGACTTACTTGAGTTCCAGGATAATGGCTTTTGCGATCTGCCGCTTCAAATGATCAAGCATTGCTAGGCGACTAGTAGGGGTGATACCATACACTGCTTGCACTACAATGATCAATGGCGCAACAGTTGGAGACTGACAAATCGAGAGCTTTTTCCTGAGAAATCCTCTTACTTCCGAATATACAACACATCCGGATCTACCACACACTTCAAACTGAATTCTAAGATCCTTCGTGTACCCTATTACGGTCAACAGTCAAAATAAACATAACACCGTTAGAAGCAGCATATTATGATTATGCGAATACAATTCGGAAAAAACATTGTCATAATAATATAATAATGATAATATGTTAATTGAGGGTTGGAATTAGAATAGAAAGACAAATTATTCTTGATCACATTCAAAACAAGTGAGATGCTATCATAGCATAGTACACTATGACTATATTGAATACCTGGACATGGGTCATTGAATATTCGCTCTAAGCTTACGTATCGACTTATGCTAAGATAGGATCCTCCTTGCAAATCAACCAAAGATTGGACATACTCCGTCACCTAACAATAGTATTAGTCAACATCGATCATAATAAAGAATATATGAATTAAATCCAACATCCTAACTAATATAGCAGAATACGAATCATCTGAGAAATAGTTGACAAATATGAGTACCAAGCCATTGAAACCATAAATAATAATGAATACACACGATATCATCCGAGACATCCCAGCCCTGCTGAGAAATATTAACATTATCATTTAGATCAATATTACCAAGTCGATCTTACATCAAATGACATTCGTCCAGTAGATGAGCTACCCTTGGGATGTCCATAAATAGCATTGATTATCCTCAAGTATCTCGATGATGGTGATATCAGCAAGAAAGGGGATGGGGTTGTTCCATTAGCAGTGAACTCCAAAACAAGTGTAGCACAAATATCATTCATACGGTAACGAACTCTGATAAGTTAACAATAATTTGTTACAAGGTGAGCAAACAAGAGTCATCAAAGAATAACAAGATATTAGAAATGCTATACACTTAAACTTAAATGTATTGCACAAATAGCGTATGTATATATCAGAAAATACATTTAATAAAAACATTTTAAGTCTCAAAACGAAAACAGAATGATGGACCTGAAACATCTGATAAATTAAAATATAGCACAATAAACAAGGTATCGTGTCAAAACAGCGAAATTTACACCACGTCTGATATATTGAGCATATAAAATATCAGTTGTACCTCAATTGTTTATTTCTTCCGGGGCTTGGATCACATCCGAATATTTCGTTCGCTTTATGAAAAGGACGAATACATAATCTATCTTTGAGAAATGACTCATTTACTAATTGCTGTACGCGGGAAGTCACATCCACCGCTAATCAAAATCATGAACATGATATTTAAAATTATAAATTCAGAAAACATCACAAGATAGATATGATCCCGGGATCAACTAGGTATATTAATTTGTAGCTCAAATTTCAACGACGAATAATACACTTTACTTGCTAAATTAAATTATATAGAGCAGTATAAAATACTTACAATAATAATTAATACTTTTAAAATCTAAATAAACTCACCAAGAACAGGATCCCTCATATCACCATAAGCTGCGATTATAACATCGAGTGGAACTTCTTGTTTCGTTTTGGAAATAATAGATCTCAATTTGCTCGGTTCTCGCAGAACGGATTGACATGCCTTACAAGCAGGGTAAATATCTAGTAAACTAGGATTTAAATGAATAGTTCCACATGCACCACAAAACTCTTCACGATAAAATTTGTTTGAACTTTGATGTTGATTATCCAATTGTGATTCTTGTTGAAAATTGAGGTCCTTAAAGCCAAGCATCGCTTGAAATAAATCATCCTCACTGATTTGACAATCATTATTCATTTTGTTGAGAGTATTTTTTAATGGTTTTGATAATAATAGTCCTCTGTGTATAATTGTATAACTGTATAACAGGAATATATATGTTATAGCAAACCTAAACGGGTAATTAAATCAGAGCTATTTTGTTATTTTCATACATTTCCAATTTCTAAGCGCCAAATATAATCATATTGTGGCATTAATCATTGCCAATAAAGAAATAAAATACGATATTTATTATTACCGGTATTCTGGGAATAAAATAATTGTTCCTCTTTAAGAAAGTTTTTCCACTTTAAATAAACCGGTGTATTAAAAGACAAAACGGCTGACGATGCATATTGTATCTGTAAAACTTAACAGAGCACCCACTAAACGCTTTGATTGCCTAACATCCTAAAAAAATTTCCTAAGGGATCAAATCATATATGTCATATTTGTGTGCATTTGGACATGAAACAAAAATTTATTACGTTTTGTGTACCGTACGATGTACTATAATGTAGATTTTTTTGAATATTTTAAAAAGTTATTTGATTTAAATATTTTATATGGAAGGGCAAGTGGACAGAGAAGCTTTAGCTGTGGGTGGTGGTGGGAGCGATAGATATAATCATAAATTAGTAATTATGTACACAATTAGTATAATCATTAATGAAATAATATAAATTAATAGTCTTATATTAAAATTGATCATGTTTAAATAAAAGATATACTGTGCATATTCAGTGGCAGGTGCATTTCAATTACAAGTAATGTTCTCACTCTCGTTTAATAATTATTCAAATTATTATGCTATTCTCAACGGTAATATCATTATCTAATGCACCAAGTGATGCTGCCTCTAGATTCGTTATTCCTTATTCCAAATGCGAAAACCAAGAATATATCCAGCATTAGAACATAACATTATCTTCTTCAGTTTTTAAGCCAGCATATTTTACATTTTTCATATTCATACTTATTCCATTATTATCATTAGAATCATTAATATTATTGCTGCTATCAACTTTGCAGCATATTCTCAATATCGAGAATCGTATTTCCAATAGTAACGGGAGACAAACAATGAATATTGATAATGATACAAGGATCGCGGCCCAAGAATCGCATATGTCACCTTTAATTGAAAATATTGATGAAACTAAAGCTGCTGATAATACAGCAACGGTTCTGAAAGTATCTCCTAAAATATGAGTAAATGCAGACATCATATTAAGATTCTTCTTAGTGTGGCTTGATGAACACAATACACTAAAGAAATTATCAAATGTTATAGATTTCCAACAAGATGAGCTGATATCATTATCTAGAGTAGAGTGGTGAATAGCGGACGAATTCGATAAATTTCCAGAATTATCAAACAAAAAATCATCTTCTAATATGCCAAACTCCTCATCTGATTCGAAATTAACGGTTGTATCAAGGCTCAATTGAAACTTTTGATTATTATACAAATCCATATCCTCGACAAATAAATTCTTTCCACGAATTAAGAAAAGGACACTACAAATTAAATCAACTAACAAATTTACCATTGAGAAAATATATAAATATTCGATATTAACTTCATATAAATCTGGTCTCAAAAGTTTACTAACTGCATCAAACATTATATACGAATTAACACCAATTAATCCACAAACTGAAATGGTAGGAATAATCAGCTCAACTGCTATTCGGCAATTAAAACTTTGCTCATCCCTATATCTATTCTTAAACCATTCTGCATACATATTGCCCATGTATGTGAAGACATCAATGCTCATAGCTGCAGCATCACCAAACAGGGAAAGGGAGTTGCTGAGAGAAGCACCGAAAAGCTCTGCCACAACAAATAGAAGGAATAATATCATCGATAGGCGAAGCAATGACTGATTTGACAAAACGAAGTATTTATTGCAATCTGGACAGATGTCAGGCAAAATTATTTGAATATTCATTTTAGTAAAAAATAATAAAAGAGGTAAGGAAAATGAAGAGAAAGAGTATAAGATCAAAATCAATATACTTTAAAAAATTCAATAATAATGATATGCGGCAATTTTTATTTCTTAATGTATAAAATAATGTTTATTACTTTTTAATAAAATTCAAATATGGTATGTTGAAGGTTTAATTAATTAATTATTCGCTGTTAATTCATTCATTCATTCATCTGTTTCACTCTTTTGAAAATATGGCAAGGCTTTCTTTTAAAGGGAAATTACAAAGCAATTCGAGTCTTCTTTCAAACAATAAATTAAAACGCCGAGAAAATGGGTAATCATAGTGACGCACTTCAGCAAATAGCTCAATCGTCTGATAGTCTATGTTTAATTCTTTTCCCTGTACTAAAAACTAAAACTTCCTCCATATTATAAAACATATTTTAAATAACATTTTTATATTATTACAAAAAGTAATGACCAACACAAGGAAACTAATTAGACAAAATCGGGAGTAAGTAAGTAGTGAATATACATTATTGTTAATACGAAGACAGTTATTAGTTGTATCGATCAGTAGTGAGTATTTTAATTAAAATTTTAATTGTCCAACGTCTAGTATTTCTATAAAAATATTGAGTCGATCGGTTTTATGAGGAGAATTAGGATAATATATCACAGATTCATAGAACTGAATTAATAGCATTTACTTATTATTATATATATATATATTAGTAGTTAGTTATAAATAGATATATTATATATATATATAGTTATAGTTGATTAAAATAAATAATGAAATAGTTACAGAATTTTTTATTATTTTGTTATCTACAATTAGTTATTTTCACCCCTGCCACTGTATATTGATACTACTATAATAATAGATGTTTTGTTTATAATGACCGGTACCCCTTAAATTGAAACCCCCTTATTAAATTAAATAAATATAACTATACCAATCTATTTATCCTTTCCAAGCCCCTTCGAGGACTTTCCAAGCCAATTGAATATTACTATATATATAATATAATAGTTTAGTTGGTTTTATGGATAAGATTAAATGTCCTTAGAATAATAGAATAATAGAATTTTTTTTAAAATAGAATATAGTATATAATATATGTATTTGTTTGATACCAATAGATATATATATATAGTAATAATTGATTAATATAAATGTTGGAATTGTTATAGAATATTTTATTTTTTTTTATTATCATAATTAGCTATTTACATATGAGTTGTATCAATTGAGTTATATATATAGTAATATTCAATTGGCTTGGAAAGCCCTCGAAGGGGCTTGGAAAGGATAAATAGATTGGTATAGTTATATTTATTTAATTTAAGGGGGTTTCAATTTAAGGGGTCATTATTATAAACAAAACATCTATTATAGTATCAATATACAGTGGCAGGGGGGTGAGTTGTATCAATTATCAGTTGAGTTATTATATTCATTTGGCTTGAAAAGGATAAATAGATTGATATAATTATATTTATTTAATTTAAGGGGTCATTATAAACAAAACATCTATTATTATTTCAAAATCCGATGGTAGGGGGGGTTAATTAATACTCCGAATTTGCTATTATTATAGTAAACGAAATGAAGTATTATTAAAATAACAGGAATAAATGGAACGTCTTACGATTGCAAAGTAGACAGAATCTCGTCAAGCACAATCTTTTCATCTTCTGAAATCCTTGGTTGAATTTCTCCATCATGGTTTAGTATATTTAATATATCAGTAAATCCCAAATCGGAAAATAGAGACTTAATCAACTCACTGGTTGACAAATTATTACAATAGCTTCGAATGACACGACAAATAATTGCTAATCGACGATAACGAGTTTGAATATCCTAGAAGTATCATAAAATTGAGTCATTTTAAAATAGGAATTATTTATTATCTTATAATAATAATTATTATTAAATACCTTTTCTTCGGTAATCCCTTCGACTATTCCGCAAATAATTTGTACTGCAGAAGGATGTAACTCTGGATTTGTCCCAATCGGAATGGCCCATTGATTTGATAACAAATTGCCTTCTCCATTAGTAAAATATAAAACTAAGTTGTAAATAATAGTGGAGGACATTTGTTTGATTTCGCTTCGAGGGTGTGACATCCCATTCATGACAATGTCAATTACTTGAGTCCCCATGTCGGTATTAGTATTTGTGGGAAATAAAATATTGAACCCATTGCTATGACTCAACAAATTCGCAATGCAGCAAAGACTCATAACATAAGATGCAACACTGCCAATAGCGTCATTGCCTTGACTTAGAATCATAATAAGATCGGAGACGATTTGAGAGATGCTATTGTTAACTTCAGAGTTGCTAATATCATTATTCCTTAGCAACATGATTCGTAATAAAAAGAGACAAGATAGCCGTCCAGCGTTGAGAGAAGATAATACCTTTCTTAGCAAATTGAATTCACCACCAGTAAATCGAGTCCGACTATTATTATCATTCATCTTTGACAGAATCACGCGAATTGTTTCCTTCTCCTCATCATTCAGAGCAGTACCTTTAACCCCATCTGGTCCAACAAGATTCAATAATTTTTCGCCTAAGGTTGCTGAAGTGGATGAGTCGGCGGATATAATTGGTTTTTCGTCCAGCTTGGCGGTCCTGCGGGAAACGTTGATACTATGTTGATTATTTGCAATAGAAGTCGCTGTTTCAATTAAACGCTGTTGCAGAATATCAGCTTGTGATAAACCATTTGCAAAGGGATCTAATCCAGTTGATGCTTGCTGTCGAATACTGTTTTGCATGTTTTCTATCATTGGTCTAAGCATCGCACCACCAGGAGTTGAAAACACTATTCGAGGTAAGTTAACGATATGATCTGGTATGCCTACTCCATCCAACAAAAACCGAGATATTTCATCAGAGAAATTGTTGCAATTATTAGTTATCAAATCATATGTTTCTTGTGTATATCTATGTCTGATTGAGCTCAAAAAACTTAGTAGTTCGGATTGCGATTTATTAGTTGTACCAAGAGTTCGCATTTCCACAGGATTCAAGTTATTCTGTACTTGAAATGTTCCAGTTGGTGCTGATTGAATGCCTCCTTTATTAAGAGAAATCGTACAGTAAAAACAAAAAACAATTACCACTCCCATAGTCCCATTATAAATTACTGTACTTACCACCAAAATAGTACTCTTGACCAAAAACAACTATCCCAGTATGCCAAATACCTGCAATATATCATCAATACATTCTGAGCCGTATGAGAACATTGAAGATTACACAGTTACACGTTAATATAAACTCGAAACTCGATACCTTCAATTCGTTGACCAAGAATAGCTTGAGACATCGCAGCTGCCATTCCACGAGATAGATCATAAACTGCAAGTTGAACCTCCATTAATACAGTCTACTATGGATCAATTTTACACCAATAAAACCATACAAGTACTTGAAATATATTTAATTTTGTAATAGTAAATAAACAGTTGATGGAGTACAAGAACCTTCTAGAAAACTCTTTTTATTATCTGAAAAATATTCTTATCCAAGACTTAGAGATACCAATAAAATTTATGTTTTCTTCTATTGGTATGTGATATGATCAAAAAT
This sequence comes from Epipyxis sp. PR26KG, assembly GCA_015144975.1. Classification (NCBI taxonomy): domain Eukaryota; class Chrysophyceae; order Chromulinales; family Dinobryaceae; genus Epipyxis; species Epipyxis sp. PR26KG. Next base: position 42,826 of record VKHH01005885.1, on the reverse strand, counting down.
TGGTTTGATGCAACACATTGAAGTTCATTTTTACCGGACTTTTTAGATTACATTTTTTAATTTTAATTAACACACCAGCCAGTATACCAGTAAAATTACACAATAAAAAGATTGGAGCTGAAAATGAAGCTAGAATTACTATTGGCAGTAGTGCTTTTAACTCATTATTCTAATAACTTAGCATTGGCTTTTGGTTTTGGGAAAGCAACTTCTTCTATATTGGGCGGTTGGAAAGAAGATGGTAATTATTAACTTTCCACAATAAATTATGATAATCTATATATTTTCTGTATTTGTAGGGCGTTATAATAATGAGTTTGGAAATATGAAAAAGTTACGATCAAGCGGTTCGCCTGCAGCATTAGGCAATTCCGTGATGGAACCAACTTCTGATGTTGAGAAATATACAGCAGTTCCTGGTCTGGATTTGCTTATTCGGCCTTCAATTACTGATAAAGCTCGAACAATCACTCACGTATGTACATCTGGAACTCTCTGTACAACGAGTGTAATGGAAGGTGTTGAGGGGGTTCCCTTCGGGTCTTACGTCGATTATATTCTTGATGAAGTCGGTTGGCCAGTTTTACTACTCAGTGATCAATCCTTACACACTCAAAATATACGGATGAATCCATGCGTTTCTTTATTTTGCCAACTTCCTCGCTCTCAGCAATCTCAAACGACCGCTGCTTTGAGTCGTGTGACTGTTATGGGGAAAATTCAACCGATTGAAGCTGAAGAATTACCAGCCCTTAAACTCGCTTTCACTTTGATTCATAGATACTCCGAACAGATAGTAGACTCCCCAAAATTTGCATTTTTTAAGATTAAACCAGAGAAAATTTACTTCTCTGGTGGTTTTGGTGTGATGGCCACGTGGGTCAACGTGGAAGAGTATGAGCTTGCACGACCGGATGTATTGGCACAAGAAGTATCAATCATGTTATCAAAGGTGATAATCTTTTTTACTATTATTTCACGAGTTATTAATCCATGTCACTGATAGTTTTGAATTGTGACCTCAAATTTGAAAATCATATTTATATTATTTATATTGCTTTATTATGTATCGTCAGTACGATCTAAACAGCAACCATACTGTGTCACTTATCAATATTCATTGCCTCCTGTTGATTTATAGGTTAATTCTGAAAAGCAGTCGGAACTGTTTCTGCTGTGCAAACATTTTCTTGGATTAGACATCGGCAACACCGGATCTGAGTCAGCTTCATCCAGTGCCAACATATTGGCAGTAACTCAAGTCAGAGTACAAGCTATAGACCGTCTTGGTGTAGATCTTCGAGTTGAGACAGGTATGATAACATCTTCAACAAGTCCTCTACATTTACACCACCTGGATTACAATATGATCACAATGACACCAAATGATGACTTCATTTATTATGATTTCGATTTAATTGCTGTGATTTAACTAATATTTCATATCAATCGTCTCACATAATCACATGGTGGTTGATAGGCGAGTTCACGGATGAGTACCGAATAGCATTCAGACATACGGTCAATTCCGCCGAAGACGCTAAAAGTGAGCTCGTGAAACTATTCCAAGAAGCATGGGAATGCGAAAATGGTTACTTTACATATACTAACGAATCCGCACCCAAAATAACAAAATATGCTGAAGATATCCTTAGAAACAAGAAATAAATATTCATAAAATAATTAAACTATAATTATAATAATGTAATAATAATAACAATAATAATAATAAATTCTGTCTCGATATTTCATATGTGCTGTGACGATAAAATTAATATATGATAAAATAATTATTATGATATGTGAAGATGGTGATGGCATCATATCATGACAGCTTATGGATGTATGATGTGTGATATGTACTTGTTGTATGATAGTTGTTGAAGGATGAATAGGTGGTCTTGCGTGTTGGTTGATTGTCAAGTTCACATTGCTCATGCATTTCTTTGACGACTTTCTCATTGTTAGCTATGGTCTGTGACACGTGGCGGATGGTCTGCTGGCTCATAATATATAATTCTACTCCATCCTAACCTATCTACTCTATACTATATTCTAAATATCGTACATGCTGTTGCAGTACTTTAGTCTGTTGATGTGGGCAATTTTGATGTTGAATAAGTATTGTTTGATGATTGGTCATATTGGCTTACAGGCATGATCATTGAGCCATTGAACACTCAATTGTGAATAGTGTTACCAATCAATTATTCCTCTTGCTCGACATTATTTGATGATATGCCTCATTCACCGCTCGGACAACTTCTCTCTCTATTATTATCCTATCATCCATAGTAATGGAGCTGAGTAATGCACGACACACGACACTTATTAATCAATTATCATATGATTGCAATGATCATTGCGCATGTCCATTGAGTTGCTGTATAAAATGTAAAATGATATTATTGCTTTAAAAAAAGTTTCAGAATTTATTTTCTTCATTGCTGATGTGACTGTTATCGGATACCCAGGATACCTAGACTGGGATACTAAGCGTTAGAAAACTAATTTATGTAGTTTATTTCAATCCCAAAATCATATAATTTTCATAGAATTATGAATGATTCCCGTTGAGTCGATGTTTGTTGCATGATGTTGTTAGGTCATTATGTAGCTGCTAAAGGGATGACAAACCGCATTTCCGGATTTGAGCAACAGTGAGGAAGGAAAGTCAACCCCTTCATGCGATGAAGATTTGATAATCTGGTAAGCTTACTATATATATTAAATTATGCTTCTCACAGGTAACTTATATAAAATCTCTCCAGGGTCTAGACTCCTCGCTTCATTTACTTCGATCTAAAACTCTACTATAACCATCTACCTCATCGATGATGTTATGCCTACTATGTGTGATTCCTGTGATACTATCAAAACTATTATACTTTTATTATAATTATAATATATCAACACAATTCCAATTAACAAGATCTCAAACAATAATAATCAAAGAATTCAAATATAATAAAGCTGCTCCTTCACACCATAAAAATATCAGATAATCGATCATAACAGCCCTGTACATTGATGAATGGATCTAGGGGCTGTGCAAGATTGGAGATCATGATACAGCCATGCCATAACATGATACATATCATGATATCGTAAGTATCAAAAAGTAATTAGTCGATCAACTGCTGTGTGTCATAATATTCATCCACTCATACCATCCCCATGATTATGATAATAATGATGTCATACTGAGCTTCCCTCAAAGCCTGAATCCATTTTCTCCGACAACCTCTTCCCTAAAATAACAAACAAACATGAATATGAATATGACCAAATCGAAGAATGAAGATATGACCAATCACATGTGATCATATAAATTAAATTAATAAACACATAATGCACATAACATAATAATAATATCATAACATATATGTTATAATAAAAAATAGTATTATTCATGCAATAGCACTCATCGCCACCAATGAATATGAACGGAGCCCTGCATATAATGTTTAACTCAGCACATGTCATTTGCCTGCTGGCAATACGGGAATACGGGAAATGGCGTGTGTAGCAATTGAGTGAATCATAACATAATAATAATGATTAATGCAGATCATCTGAAAAGTGAAGAAGCGAATTCGCATGATTTCTTACCTTGATCACGATCACTTGCTGCTGCTTGATCAATCAAAGCTAGTGAATGCCTGCTAGTGCTACCATTATTATTATTATTATTATTATTATTTTCACCAAAATTATTGTTATTATTGGCGTTGCTACTATTACCAGCTCCCCATGGTAATTCCTTCAGCTGATTGAATTGTATGGCAATAGCAACGATTGGTTTAGATTGTGGAGCAGACGAGCCCCCAAGACTGGCAGCAAGCGAAGAAAATCGGCTGTAATTAAAAAATGATGACTTCCTTTTGATTCGATCGCTCTGCGAGGATATGGAGTTGTTGCGAGAAGAGGGAGACTTCATCTTATTATTATTATTCGAATTGATTGTCTCAGACAAACTAGGCGATGTTTGGTTGGATCGATAGTCTTTATCCTTGGAGAGGATACGACCTGACGTATCAGACAATAATAACAATTATAATAATACTAATAACAATAATAATTATGACATTTTACATTTTTATAAATAAAACTATGTTTTTTAAAGAAATTGTATATATTGATATCGAATATAATGATTGATAATATTATTAGGATAATTATATAATATATAAATAATTAATAAAAAAGAAATAATGAAAACAATAATAAAATTATAATAATTGTTATGAACATACAGCAGCTAATATCTATTTTAATTCTCACCATGATTGCTGTTCCCGTCAACAGACGACAAGTCGCTATCTATGCTATCTCCATCCATGCTTCTTGCATCCTCCGACCTCGTGCTTTCATGCAAGCCACTCCCACCATTGACACTATTAACCACTGACAGCGACTGGCTCGTTAAAGGATTGATTGCTTCTGAATAAAACACACAACACGACATTACTATATTATAATACACGGGATGTCGACAATAATAACAATTCATGACAGAAGCAATAATAACGAACATAAAAAATGACAAACACAGCGGAACATGGTACATAATCATGTCATCTGATGGTCATTCATGCGAATACATGTCATGTCATGTCATAAACAGGATATACAACAACGACAATAGTTTCAGTGATTATCAACATAACATCATAACAGTTGGTAAGCGTGTACCTTGATTCGTATCCGATGGCTGGGATGCTTTATTAACATTATCATCATTGCCCACATCGAAGAGCGAGAGCATGGTGGAAGCTAGTGGCACAGATGAACTGATATTCGATACACTGAATCCCTTCTTTCCAACTGATGGAATGAGAGAATCGATGGACAAATTTCGACCATTGCTAGAATTATTATTATTATTGCTCATTCCGGAAGGGGGTCTGCCACTCACATTGCTCGATAGTGTTTGTATGGTCTTTCTGAAGATGGGGAAGCCGTGTAGAGTGTAGAGTGCAGGGAAACTATGATTAGTATGCTCTTCATTATCATTATTTTGGTTGTATGCGTGGTTCGCCGAGGAGTTGAAGTATAATGTAAGAACAGTTTGCTCAGCGGAACAAGAAATATTGGCTTTATTTGATCCATGCGTGGTGAATGACTGGATGAATGAGTCTCTGGCAGCTATTTCTGTCAATGGACCCACCAGGATATCTTTAAACGACTTCCCTAAAACCTCAGATGCTGTCATGTTGAACAGATTCAACCACGAGTTAGTACAGTATAAGACTATCTGCGAGGAGTCACATGATACCAATAGCCAAGGATGAGGACTACTCTCAAACGAAGAGAAGCCATTATCAGATTCTGTTTGCAAGCCATTTAAAATGCGATACAAAGAATCAGACGGGAGGACCTGTTTGAAATATATAATAATTGTATAATAATATTGTGACTATATTATGATCATTATGATTAGTAAGAGCTAATATGACGGGATCGTTCGGTCATTTATCGATTAGCTCTGTACCTGAGATGATGCACTTGGAAATATAGAGGACCAGTTCATTGCGGTGAAGTTAGCTAGTGATGGTCTCCGAGCAACAACAGCTGAGTTTTGAAGGCCATCAGAAACAATTTCTAAAATAGGCACATCTGTTTCGTAAAATAATGAGTGACAACAACCCATCCACATGCTCTCTAATTCTGTCAAAATATCCTAAAAACAATAACAATCAGAGACGGTTTCGTATCAGTTAAGAGCAATATGGTAGAGAAAGTACTTCAACTCGATCATAATAATAAATTATAGTATTTAGAATCGCAATAATTATGATATGATGCGATTTGTTGTTTGAAACCTGTGCCGATGGTCTGTTTGATATCTCTTGTGCCCATCCTCTTGTTATCATATCTAAATATTCATGAAAGAAACCGATCGATTCCGGAGAAGCGGTGTCTTTCTCGGGTAATGACGGTAAGGTTGGTCTCAGGCCAGATAGCACTTTAAACCGAATATCATCCTGCTTCATGACATCGCTGAATGGAACCTGTCCACTCAATATCTCCCATAGCACAAGGGACAGTGAGTAAATATCAGATCCTTGGCAATGAATGCCATCTTTGATAACCTCAGGTGCAGACCAATTGGCGAGGAAGTCATCAGCTCCTAACACACCTTCTCCTAATCCCAATTCATCCACATCAGCCATCGAATCTCGAGCTAATGAAATAATATAGTCATTTTGATAATAATCATTATAATTTGCGATGATTCGATCATTAGCCATGTATGAATCACAATCATATTATCATAATAGCTTACTTTGATCTTTGCTCCTACTGGTGCTAACTGAAAATGCAGAGGATGAAAACAATCGATTTGAAATGAATCCACCTAATCTGCTTGGTTTCAGAGCATTGAGAGGTGATTTCGAGGTAGGTAAAGGTCCTAGTTCCTTGGAGATGCCCAGTTCCAAATCAGATATCTTAGCATTAAGCTGATTGTCAACTATAACAATGAATCATGACAGAAATAAATCAATAATTTTTATTAATTGTGATATAAAAAAATTAGTGGTGCGTTCAATTGTATGATTGCAAGGAAGGGATCTTACCTAAAAAGTTAAAAGACTTCACATCTCGATGGCACAGATCAGGGCTGAAGGCGTGGAGAGCAACTAAACCACTGAACACAACATAACAAAATTATGACGGAGAGATCAGATGAAGCAAAATAGTATAATAATATAATAGCTGATAAAACAAGCACTATCGTCATCGAACATCAAGTCAAACAACATGGATAAAGGAATTGTTGCATTTCCTTACAAATCAAACACAAAAAACAATAATAGTTATGTTAACAAAATGATACAGCATCAGCATTACCGTGCACACCCAACAGCAAGATAGAGTCGATCTGCCCATGATATTTTAAGTTTTGAAGGTCCGGCAAAGGAATGATGCATAATAGAGTAAGTGTCTGACCAAGTCCCTTTGATTACATCAGCAAGTGAACCAAAGGCGCATAATTCCAACAGAATACAAACACTTGGAGGAAGCACTGATACTCCGAATATCTCCACAATATTAGGATGCTAACCATAAAATTAATTACAATAATAATATCATATCGAGAGGAAGATACTGGAATAAAGTATAGTATGCCCATAAGTAAGAAAAAACACACAATTAACAGAAATAATATAATATTTAATTCAATTGTCAAATCCATAATAAAAGTCAGGAATTTTCATAATTGAAATGAATAATTGTTCGCACCTTAAACATCGATAATATTTGAGCCTCAGCAGCAATCCTTCTTATAACATCTTGTGTTAGATCCATTGTAAATACTAGCTTGATTGCACACTTTCTGCCTCGATAACTACCAAGATAAACTTTAGAAAATGATCCTGACCCAAGAGTCTGGTTTCTGTCCAATGTTATGTAGGCTGACCACACAATCAAACAAATCAAATAATAGTGTTAGCATTGCAGCGTCGAAGTAGATCATTCAATAATTATAATTATTAGTCAGTTAACCATTCAGTACAATATGATATGACAATAAAATAATCATTATTAACGAACCAAAGTTTAGCAATCTCACTCCTTTGCCCCCTTTGCTAGTTTCTAGCCCCATGTTGTCCATTGAAGCAGCCAACGATTGGGCCGATCTGAGACCTAAATCCATTCCCAACAATGGCGACCTACAAAAAAAATATATAATTACAATAATTACACAAACCGAAATCTAAAATTATAATACGATTAACAATTTTGAAAGAAATGATAAATTAATGAGATGTTGTTTGAGAAAGTACACCATGGAGGTGTAATACACAAGGAGCTTTCCACGACTTACTTGATTTCTTGTGCTGATGCATTTCTTCTTGTTTGAAATATATCTATTCCTTGCCACCATCGACTGTCTTGTAATAAAGTATAATAAATCAAGAATGGTTCAATCAGTGCAAAAGGGACCAAACATCCAAATACATATAAACAGTTTCCAGCGGCAAATAGGCCCGGAATATAATAAAATATTGTTGAAACTAATGCCAAAACTCTGAAAAAGAACCAAAACATGCCGTAATTTATTGCTGCTGGGCGACGAAATAATCTTTTCTGCGGAGCAATCCACAACCAAAAATAGAATAGCAATAAAGTCACTTCCCACACAAGCTCGAAAAAGAATGCTAATCCAGAGTTATTTTGAGTATAAACTAATATTTTTATGAAAAACGTTAATATTCCCCAACAAACTGTTCGTTTAAGGGCTTCTTTAGCTGCATGTGTACCTGGAATACAAATCAACATATTCATGAGCTTATGTTAACACTAATGCAAACAATTTACAGTAAATTGAATAAATTTCTTACCAACTCCTTTTCTCATTAATAAAAATGCAACTCCTTCAGTTACACAATGTTGTAAAGCGAACATAATGGCAAAAACTAATCCGACTGTAGGTTTCACGTGGTATGGTCTGAATGAATAAGTCAGTGCGATAAGACCAACATAAACATTTATTCCAGCGTTAGCCCATAAAACAATTACAAAAATAGGAAATATCACTGATTTTACAGCTTTATCATCGCCTTGTCTGGCATTTCTCTCCTGAATCTTTATGAAATATATTATTATCACACTCATAAACAAGTAAACAAATCCCAAGACAACTTCAACTATTCCCTCCTCTCTTCCAATCATAGCGACTCCATTAAGAGACAATGCATTTGCGCAAAATTCTGATGCCATATTATACTGTTAACTGCTTAATCGTGATAAAACCGAAAAACTATGAACAATTTCAACACTGGTTTATACTATATTTACTCAACGACTTGCGTTCAGAAAATGTAAAAACTAATTATATATTATTCTTGATAGATAGAAATGATAACGAGTCTGATCTGACCGCAACATCAATATTTATACTATTATTCAAGCTCATAAATTCCACGGTTGTTTCCGTTATTTGATAAAATTTTAATTAATTGATTAATCTGCATTAACAAATCAATCTGAACTAACATTTGTGCGTTACACCAAACACCAATAACAGCTCACATCATATCAATCAGAACCAACATTTGTACGTAACTAAGTTAACTACACATACATTTTCACCCTTTGAGCCCGGAATTCACTTGTGTACCTGTGCAAGTTCCACAAAAAAAACAAAATCGGAAATGGAAATGTTCCAACTTTATAAAACTATAAAAATATAAAGTTATAAAACTTCTCATATCTTGCAACTTCTCATCTATATACAAAAATCTTACTACTTCGTTCTGTTGTTTAAAATATTGTCAAATATATCCAAACTGGAAAATTCTTTTATCAATTTATTTTAACATTTAAAACTGAGAAAATGCTGAAGTCTGTATCGAAGCTTGTGATTTTTAATTGGCTTTTCATATCAAATGCATATTTAACATTTCCAAGGATATTTTCCTTAAGACATGTCCAATCATCTCCTCTTCGCTTCGCGGAAAACTTAATATTAAAGACTCAAGTATTAGTCAAAAACCTTTCAATGACACAAACTGACATAAATGTTATTCCTCAAGCAAAAAAAGAATACTCATTTGTTCAGGATGATATGAGGCCTTATGCTATGAAACTTCATACCCGAGATCAAGCACCTAAAGAAGGACAAAAACCAGCCCAAAAACCTTTTACTCAATGGATACCATCTAGGTTGAACTATTTACAATTTTTGGTGGATTCTTTGATTGTATATGAGGCTTTAGAAGAGATCGTTCATTTGTATCCTGTCTTGGAACCATTAAGAAAAACGGGTTTGGAGCGATCAGAAGCTTTGAAAAAAGATATTCAATGGATGCTACAGTTCGATGCTTCGATCAAAGAAGTACCAAAATCAAGTGATAATGGTATGGCATATGCCGTCTTTTTAAGAAAAATGGCAAAAGAAAATATGCCTAAATTTATTTGCCATTATTATAATCACTATTTTGCGCACACGGCTGGAGGAAGAATGATCGGAAAGAGGATGTCTGATCAATTGCTGGATGGCGAGACACTCAACTTCTATAAATGGGAAACTGAAGATGTTAAGGAGTTGCTAAATCAAGCTAGAATCAAGATCGATGTTATTGCTAATTCTTGGACACCAGAGGAAAAGCAAGACTGTTTGGAAGAAACATTAGCTTGCTTCAAGTACGGAGGAAGCTTGTTAACACCTTTGAATCCACCAGCAAACTAGTGACTCAACCAATTTAGATTACGTGAATTTTATCCTCATGTTTTCTTTCTTGATATTTGCCACGCAATAGATTGGATAAATTAGTGTAATAATTTTCACTCTATATATCTCCGTACTGATGCAATGAGATAACTTAATCGTGAGACTTTTGAAATGTATCATAGGAGTATTAATGTCCAAATTTTATTTTAAGATTAATCAATTGAGGAAAAAAAATATTTGTGTTTTGATTTCTCATTGTTAATCGCTGTGGTTACCTTGTGCTTTATATTGTTAAAGAATAATGAAGTAGTCAAGTTTGCTACTACCGCTACATTATACACCATATAGTCATTCTTACTTAAAAGTCCTAAGTTTGCTCCAAATAAAGATAAAGTATCTTTTAAAAACTATGATTCAATGATCTTCTCATTTCCATTTGCTGTAACTTTTACTGTGTATTTTATCAGAAACAAACTTTTTACCAAGTTGAGAAAACTTTCGTAAACTTTCATTAATATAATAAAATATTAAGTTAAAATACTTTCGCAGGCCAGTCAAGATCTCCAATATTCATTCGTTTCATTCATTCATTATTTCATTATTCAATGATCTGCACTAATTGTTACTGCTACGTTTATTCATCATAACTTTATAAAACGTTGAATTCATTCATTCATTCATTTATTCATAAGTTATTACTTCAACTTCAACATTTCAACATCCTTTAACTAAATAATTAAAAAGCCCAACTTGCGTTCTAAAAATATACAGTATAGTACTGTAATAGAAAAGCACCCATCAGTTTCTTGACTACTTCACCATTGCTTTTACATTATTCAGTATTTTGTACAGTATTTTGCTCTAATCGAGTAATAACAAATTAAACATTAGCACTGTGTAAAAATTGTAAATCAATTCCTCAATAAATTTTCAATATTATTTCCTTCTATAGCTTTGTATCATTGATCTCAGAAATGTTGCAAAAATCATTCATTGTTGTGAAAAACTCTAATTTTTTTTTGTCCCGCCGCTCAGCAGTTGTTAGTTTTAATGTATCTCATTCAAAATATAAAACTTTAGCTACATCAATTATATCTCTTCAAGCCAATAAAAACTGCAGAAATTATACGAACATTTTACCAACCAAAATTGTATCTTCGCATTACAATGCTGTTAGACTCTTTTCATCTGAGTCAACACCACCAGTTGTTGAAAATTTCGAAACTTTAGTTGAATTGCAAATTAAAGCAGCCACATTATTTCACGACAAAAAGTATATTGGAACGAAGAATGGAAACTCATTCGATTGGATAACTTATGGTGATTTCAATAAGCAAGTTGAAAACTTTCGAAAAGTCCTGAAAAAGTTTTCGATAGGATATAATGACAAAGTAGCCATTATTTCGAATAATAGATTGGAGTGGGCTGTTTGTGCGTACGCAACATTTGGAATGGGAGGACAGTTTGTTCCAATGTAAGTTGATGTATTTTGTATTATGAAAGCAAAAGCATTGTTGAGTAGCTTGTTTGCTTAAGTCACGTTTATGACGTATATGTGAACAAGTACTGTTCAATTTTATTTGCGATATACAGTATATTACATACATATAAATTGTCACCAAAAACTTATCCTGATAAATGTTAGTTTGGCAAAATGATATTTATTATTTTAGGTATGAAGCGCAATTGGCTAGTGACTGGAAGTATATAATCGAAGATTCAAATGCAAAACTGTTAATAGTTTCAAATGAAATAGTTTACGAAAAGACGAAAGATTTTGTTGGAACGGTTGGATCAATTAAATCTATTGTCTGCTTTGAAAGTACAGAAGATAAACCTCACAGTTATAAAAAACTAATGCATGAAGCAAGTCAGGACCAATCCGGAATTGTTCCAACTTTCGAAAACCTAACAAAAGTATGCTAATAATAAATGATTCAATATAATCACATAAATATTAATTGTTGATATACCTTTTTGAAGAGAATAATGACTTGTTTATTTGTCTCTTACTGTTGAGAAATCGTCTAATATTGAGTTTTATTTTACTGTATGTTATTCAGGATGATCTTTGTGTGTTGATATACACATCTGGAACGACTGGCAAGCCAAAAGGTGTGATGCTTTCTCACTACAACATTACCTCACAATTCAAAGGATTACCAACAGAGTATCGTAAAATCATGCCCAATCAAACTTCTTGCTCTATTCTACCATGGGCTCATGTGTACGGAATGAGCTGTGAATTATTCGGATTCGTTCCTGTTGGATCAGCTATGGCCGTAGTGCCAAACAGGTTAGATAAATCGCAGCTCTCATCTTATGACTTGCTCCATTGCGGCATTATTTATCATGTTAACTAATGAAGATTTTAAAAATTAAACTGCTGTTAATATATGATCTGATTAATTTTACAGTTATATAATAAGCTTCCCGGCCCTATTCATCGATTTGAACTTTTTTATTATGTTTATAATTTCAGAGAAGCTGCTCTGGAATGTTTAGGTATAGTGAAGCCGACAGTTATTTTAGCTGTGCCTGCTCTTTTCAATCGGATTTACGATGGAATTCAGAAAAACATCAATAGTGGCTCGCCTGTTGTTAAAGCTTTATTTAATTATGCGATGAAAGTAGCTCGAAAGAGAAATGACCTTCTCATGAATGGTAAGTCGGTCCCGTCGTTCTTGAATTTTCAACATAAGATTTTGGATGGAATCATTTTCAAGAAAATTCGAGCTAAAATAAGCTCGAATTTGAGGTAATAAAGTATTCAATAATACAAGCACTTCTATAATTATAATTTCATTCTTCAAACAACACACATCGCACTTAGTGAATGATAATGAAATTGAAATAAATCGAATGATCAACATTCGCCATTTGTTTTGTGTGGATCATATCATATGTTGGATATTTGTATGGTATCATCATTTATTAAATGTTTATCTACAACATTTTTTAGATACATGGGTGCAGGTGGCGCAGCAACGAGTCTTCCAGTGCTACATTTCTTCGAAGATATCGGTATTCCGATCGTTGAGGGTTACGGCTTGACTGAAACATGTAAGGCATGACATTTATTATCATATTCTTTCAACATACTCTACGATTATCGTATGCTGTCGTCTCTTTACGGTATTTCTGCTATCTGCATTAATGCGACTTATTTAACTTGTGATTGTTGGCCTTACAGCTCCAATCATTACTTTTAGCACATTGGAATGGGAAAAGCGTCGCTTGGGATGTGTTGGTGTAGCACTGAATGGTGTTGATATTCAGATTATCGATCCTGAGACTTTGGCTGTGTTGCCGAGTGACACTGATGGTGAAATCACATGTGCAGGCCATTTGGTGATGGTCGGTTATCATAATAACAGCAAAGCAACCGATGAAGTGATAATCAACAAGGATGGCAAGAGATTCTTCAGGACAGGAGATATGGGAAGATTAGTCGAGGGGAAGGTGAGCGTAGATCGTGTCATGGTTTATCCTATTGTCTGATCCATGATCATAAGGATCCTTGGCAAATGAAAATAGCAAACATAAATGATGATATTTGAAATGTTCATTCATATGTAGCTTGGCTGATTGATATGTTAATATAGCATGTTTTCATCATTTTTGTTTTTTGTTTTATTAGTTTTTGAAAATAACTGGTCGCATTAAGGAGCAATACAAGCTTGAGAATGGAAAGTATGTTGTTCCAGCTCCTCTTGAAGATGTGTATACTCGCTCTCCCTACATCGCTCAGATGTTCATATACGGCGCCAATAAACCACACAATATCGCTCTCATAGTACCCAATGCTGTAGAGGTATGTTCATTACACTCCCTGCTCATGGACAGAATCGAACAAAATAATAATAATGATAATAATAAAATCATACAATAACTTATAATAATCAATAGACATCATTGCCTCGTCACCATGAGATAATAATATGACGTGTCACTAGACATGATATGATGTGTTATGCGATGATTTTATTTAACGTTGCTTCTGATAGCTTACGGCCTGGTTCAAAGCCAACAAAGGAAAAGACAACTATGATCCGAAAGAGTTCTATTCTTCTCCCGAGTTTGTTACAATGATCAACAAAGAGGTATCTATGAACGAATGAGTTAGAATAACTTATTAGAGACACTGTTTTGAAATTATAATTGTATGATAATAGTGTGGCGTGTGATTGATGATGGATGAATTATTTCAACGCACATTCACTCTTTTTATATGATTTATGCAGTTCCTCTGCCACCTAATCTATTGTTTGCTAGTCATGTCTGAAGTCATTCTCATGTCTAATGTATGATGTCTCATGTCTGATGTCTATTGTGTATGTTTATTTAATAGTTGATCAGATTGAGTAAGCCATTGAAAGGATACGAGCAACCAATGGCATGGGCGCCATTGTATCAACCATTCTCACAGGTACCCATACTCCTATCAATATCAGTACTGCTTGTTATTCACTGTATGGTAGAAATATCACATATACATTGGACGGATGATTTTATGATCAGATAATGATTAACAAACAATATTATCATTGCTGCCACATACTGTACCAATAATTATCATCAAAACAACCTTCACAGCATGATCTCACAGCATGTTATCTCATGTCATATCATGCCTTGTCATCTCACGTGTGATTGTCATGTTACGATAGGAGAACCAGATGCTTACTCCGAAGATGTCGCTGAGAAGAAATGGTATCTTGAAGGAATACCAAGCACTGGTCGATGCAATCTATGCGAGCAATGATGGACACAGAGTCGATTACAAAAAATCCTAAAATACTATAATAAATATGTCACAGTGCCAGAGAGTCATCATAATCCTGACGGAGATACTGAATGAATGAATGAACGAATTAATGGCAGATGTGTCATCCTAGATTCTGTAGCTAGATTACTATTGTATATCCTGTGTTGTTTCGTGGTTTTAACTTGAACAATAAATTAAATCTTCAGTTTCGAATAACAAATTCTTGTCATTCAGAAAATTTCCATTTATTTTATTTGATAATAACCCTCCCCTTCCCTTCTGGATCGACTCATCTCATCCATCATGTCATAATTACTGTTATTATCGAACTATTAATTAATTTAACAACTTCATGCCATGAGTTTACTTCCAATGACTGAGAGTGAGAAAGAATGGGCGAGTATCTGTTATGCTGCGATACGATCATCTCACACTAAACTGTAGCTTATGCTGTGTGGCTTATATCACGTTAGTTATTCATTCTCAAAACCTAGGGGGGGGGGGGAGATGGAGATGGGGAGATATAAATGACGAGGGAGAGCATACAATGATTTGTATTAATTATATTATAATGTTTTACAATTTAACAAATAAACATCCCGGGACATGGTGCGACACAAACGACACATGATAAAAACTTGAACCACTCCAATAGACAGGGAGTGACAGAGTGACAGGCTAACAGGCGCCAAAGATGAAATTTAATAAAACTATCCGATCTCAGACACGGGGCTAGGGGAGACGAACCATAAAATCCCGGGGAGCATCACGAGACACACTGATAAGCACATCGAGTGCTTGTGCACGTGACATGATAGAGTGACTCTCTTCTAATAATGGGCTGGTTGTTATTCGATTATCTCAAAATCTGATCCTACACAATGGCATCAAACTCCTCAGCTGTCCCTTGTTCTCCACCATAATGCTATTCCCACAGATCCACAAATCCTTCAGCGACTCCAATCGTTGGAAAGAGTCCGGCACAGCCCCCCTCAACTGATTATTATATAAATCCAAATACTGAAGAGAAGTCAACAGCGATAACGCATCTGGAAGAGCACCTGCAGAATCAACATTCATTCATTCATTCATTCATTATAAAAGCATTATTATTATTGTATCAGATATCTTCGGTGTGACCAGCTATGACTGTAAATTGGACTGCTACTCACCGTTCAGATAATTGCTGCGAAGATCTATTTTGACGACTTGGCCAGCTCCATCAACATGCACTCCGAACCACTCCCCCAATGCTCTCGAAGTGCCCCAATTAGTCTACACCATAACATTAATAAACAGGATGATATCATAACCCATTAATAAGCCATCAACTATCATAATCACAAACGAAATAAACAATACAACACGAAATACTACAGAGCATGACTCTGACAATCGCACATGTGTTACATTGAAAAATTACCACCACTCATGAGTTACTCGCCAGGGGTAGCATCATCAACACATAATATTATATAACATCACACGTAACATAATATGATATATCATATTGCGATACATCATATTGTAGCATAAGTAACATGAAGTTAACTTCAAATAATATCATCATCGACCATGATCAACCATAATCATTGCTATGATGATACCTTGTTTTTCCAATGTTTTCCATCTGTTGCTGAGAATAATTCCATGAGAGCGAATCTTTGCAGATCACATCCCGCTTGCCGCAGCTGAATGGTCGAATAGGCACCGCTATCCACCAGCTCGAAATCATTGAAACCACCTGCCAGCAACGAGGAAGCATCATAGCCCATACTCTTGCACTGAACCACGCTATAACCAGCAACCCTATCATTTCACCCAACAAACATCACATCATATACGATATAATTACACACTTTATAATGGTATATACTGTATACTGTATAATATGTAATAGTAAAAATAGTAATTTTATAAAAATTATTATATTGAAGAGATAGTTGCATCTAGTATAATCTTGTTCAAACTTAACAAACATAAAATAGAGAAATATCATAAAAATGATAATAATATAAACGATAACAATCATATATTACATATAATAGTATGATCATATGATCATATGATTATACCTCAAATCTTTGACTGTGATGCTCCGAATGGTCGACAGTTGCTTCAGATCCTGTAGAGGATAGCCCGCTTTGAGTATCGCTGCTGTATCATAGCATTGACTATCTCTCAGTTGTGCGATAGTAAAACCAATCGATCGCAGGGCTCGCGCATCATCAAAATCAGTTAATCCGCTCAAGTCGACATCTTTGGTCGATTGAACCGAGATCTGTTCAGACAATCCCAATGACAACTGAGATTGAGATTGATGAATAATATATTGTTGATTAGTGCTAATATTTGATGCCCCTGCTTGTGTTACCGTGTTCATGCTGTAAACCGGATCGAATCCGATGGTTCCTCCTTTAGGCGGAGAGAGGAGTAATGACTGGTGACGATTAGGACTCTTGGGGGACAGGTTACCAACAGGATAACTGTTCTTGGGACTCACCGAAGAATTATGGTCTCGAAATGATATGTTCTTTCCATTGCTATTATTATGGTTGCTGTTCATGCGAATGATGGGCACAGAGACATGCAGGTTAGGCCAAGTGGCATAGATGGACTTCAACAAAGCCAGTGATTTGCTTCGCAGAAGAAGAGTCGCAACACTTTGATTCGTACTTCCTATGGGCATATTATAAATCTTATTCGCAAGAAATGTGACCCAAGATGAAGAACCCATCATTCCCTTGGTGGTCATGAGGGAGTTGAGTTCCTCCTGGCCTGAGAGCGGAGGAAAGGTCAGCCTCTCTCTCAAGGTCGCCGCACAAGTCCGGAAATCAGCACTAATATCCCCTAATGTAGCTACTGCTTCATCGATCGATCCAGCATCGAATTCGAGTAAAGCATCATTTCCATTACCGCTGCTCGTATTATGATGGTTATGGGTCGTGTGATTGCTGGGATTTCTCTTGCCCCGCATGCCTTTGTTCGACTCTTTTCTGGCTAACAAGAGTGCTGCTCGCTTGTTATTAAGCGATTCTACCATTCGGTCAATCTGAACGATCAGACCCTCGCTCTTTTGCTGCAATTTTATCAAATGATCGACGATAGCTTTACCACTCATCGATAGTTTAGAAGGAGTCCTGAAATCATCATTCAGATTACCGCTCATGTGGTGAATATCATTATTAGTCGAATTATGATGGATATTTGATATATTTGTTTGAAACAAGTCGCTCTCTTTTGACTCTCCAGTTCCATCTTTGATGTCATGCGAGAGGAGGTCCAAGTTGAGTTGAACTGATATCGCTCTTATCATAGAACGCAAGAATTGGGCTTCTTCCATCCTGCCTAGGCTCTTATGATACTCCTTGTATCCCGTCAAATGCTCCTATTATCGAAATTATTAGTCAGAATTAATGCTAATTATCATAATTGCAAATATTGTTCATTTCATAAGACGCAAACCTTGATGCTTACTAGGCGTACGGTGAGTTCTAGGACTGCTGACTTGCTGGGCGAGAGGTATATTGAGAGATGCGCGCGAAGGGCTTCACTCTGACGAATCAGCTCTGCGATTGGACTGTGATTGGATGTAGAATAAAGGGAAGAAGAAATCTGAGAACTTTCACCCATCCCTTTTCTGGTCGACTTGTCCTTGTCTGATGAAGTCACAAATAAAAATAAGAATTATTTGTTATTTTAATTATGTTATAATAATGATGGAGCTGTTATAATGTTAAACAGGTTACCTGTCATACTCCAGATGTGATTGCCTAGAGCGCCTTTGAACGAACTCATAGGATCGTCACTGCTATCATTTGAATACTGCCCACCCCCGTCCTCCTCGTCAGATTCTACTTTTCGATCAATTTTAATAGGCATGGTCAGAGGCGACACGGTAAGATTATTAATACTTGTCGAGGAGCGATTCGAACTCACTATCGCCATACTTCCAGTTAGTGTCTCTGGACTTCTTTTAGACTTGAACTCAGCTGCTAGAGCACTTGACACGACGCTTGCAGTGGCTTTATTTACAGCAGATAATCCACTCGACTCCACCGCATCATCCCAATTCCATTTCAAAGAAGTCATTCGCTCTTCCTTATACAGCCGGTGAAGATTCATCTGCTCTTGAAGCTCATTTAGTAGTTTAATTGCCATTGAGCAATCAGTACTCAGCGGGAGATTGGTAGGCGAAGAAGTTATTTTTCTAGGATCATGCTCTGGTGAGACATAATTTGAATTGGTACCATCACGAGGTAATGGTAACTGAGAGTCCAGTGTTGAAAAGTCTCCTCCTTTATAATTACTGCCAAAGCTGATAACCAATGATCGCCCAGCGTCGAACAAGGCAGAAATGTCCGTCAATTCGCTTGAGTCAGAATGCATCTTAATCATCCGATCATCATAATACTTAGCGAGCGAATCAGCACACTTGAGCACATCATCATACTTTGCAATTCCCAAAATTTTGCTGACTTTCATATGAATGATGCTGACTGTGGAGAAGTTGGAATCGTTCAACTTGAGATGCTTACAAAGAATGAGGTCGAGGAGAGATTTGGTATCATAATAATCTATTGTTTGCATGAGTTTATAAAGCGCATCAAGTCCATTCCCTTTGGTCAACGATTTACTACTATTATCCACTTCTCCAACTCTCTGCGGCGAGACTGTGACGAGTCCCTTCCTCGTGTTGCTTAATATTACATTATTTTTATTTTTCTTGTCGCTTGAAGAAGTGGAAGTTTGAGAGTATGAGTAAGCTGAAGTTAAACTGTTAAATTGCGGAGGAGTTGATTTCAACATAGAGCTTGGCGAGCTGGAAACCCCTCCTCCTCTTGCATTGGGCTTAGTCGGTGAAGCTGACTGTTTAATTAATGGAGAACCTGGTGAGGCGGGAGTGGGAATTGCGGTGACTTGTAGCATTTGAAACACATGCAACACTCTATTTCGAATCCCACATCCTACCAGCTCATAGAGTCGCCTGATATAATCTTTCATTGACAATTCCAGCGGAAAATGAAGATAAATGAATTTGCTCATTCCACTGCTCTTCAAATCAAAGGGGTCCTCTAAAATCACTTTTCGATTCAATTCTGTGTCGATATCATACATCGATTCTTTCATATCGCGATTTATGAACAAGCTGCTTCTGTCATCCGGACCATGGTTCAAGGCATTCAGAGGAGTAGTGGGACTTGGTGTTGATTGCTTCTCCCTACCGTATAATGCACCTGAGCCGATGGTTGGAAATGTAGCAGTTAAAGGACTCCTATTCGTTTTTGACTTTCCCGAAAAATATAAATTAGTCTTATTATTATAATCAGAATCTATTTCGTCGAATTGCGATATTCCTTTCAAGACAAACT
This sequence comes from Epipyxis sp. PR26KG, assembly GCA_015144975.1. Lineage (NCBI taxonomy): Eukaryota > Chrysophyceae > Chromulinales > Dinobryaceae > Epipyxis > Epipyxis sp. PR26KG. The sequence continues at coordinate 22,503 of VKHH01005885.1, read as the reverse complement.
CTCTTTGATACGAAGGAATAGCTTGGTCCCAACTCAAGCTATCCATGCTTTGGCTTATGTTGTAAACGTCATTGATGTCAGTGGAATCAACTTCGATTAGAGCATTGATTTCTTTTGCTTGTATTGAAAACTCGACCAAATCAGGAAGAGTATTTCTCTTTTTAGGATTACTATGAACTATTGGATTAGTTTGGGCGGAAGGCGAATTTGTATTATTTATGAGGGGGCTTGAAGGGGAGCCAGGCAGTGATTTTACTGAATATTCTTTGTCTAAATTAGGAATAGAAGGGGTTCTTCTTCTTCGCAATCCGCGTTGGTTGAGACCGGTGTGTTGTATGGTAGAAGAGTCGCTTGCTGAGTGTGCGGCAGCTGTGGTTGGAGGCGGTGGAGGTGGCTTCTCTGCGACGAGATTAAGCGACGATGTTAAATATGAAATACTCTTTTGAATTTCATCAACATCGAATTTAAAATCAGTACCAATGAGACTCGAGACTTCTGCTTTTCCACTTTTTAGAGCCATGATAGATTTTCGTCTCAAGTCTTTCCTGTCAACTGGAACTGACACAACGCCGGTGGATTCATCACCAGTTTGGTCTGCATTGGAGATAGCTGTTGGAGGTGGCGCGGGGATATAACTTCTACGCCTAGCGTGCAATATGCTTCCAGGCTTTGGTTTGGATTGCAAATGAAGATGCTTTGGCGCCTCCACATTCTCCTGTATATGTATCATACAAAAGAAATAAATGAGATACACCTGATGAACTATAGCAGGCAGGTGTTCAACTTATCAATTTTTCTCACCTCATTTTCAACCGCAATTTTATTATTATGTTCATCACTGAAAAGAATACTTTGCAACCCTGGACTTGCAGTTCTACCGCTTGTACTGACGAAATCTTGGCTTTTTTTATCTGAAACGAAATGGTCAGCTTCACCGTGCTGCTTATTTGAATTAGCTGATAAAAGCTGACCGCGCAGCACAGCCAATTCTTCGTCTTTTTTCTTCAAACTCTCATCCAATAACTGAAAATGATGATCCTGAGTTTTCAACTTCCATTCTTTTTCCTCCGCCATCTTTTCCAATTCAACGGTTTTGAGTTTGTTTATACTTTGCAGGTTAACAACTTCATCCTGGAGTGCTATGATCTGCAGTGATAATTGACTTTCATTTACATCATGTGCATATTTATTTTCAATATTCTGTACAAGCTCAGCTCGTTCATGCTCCGCATTGGCGATTGAGGCATTTAGTAGAACGATGAGTTGATCTTTCTCAGCTATGATATCTTTGAATTCACTTTCAATCACGTCCTTTAGATCCTTCTCATTATTTGAAGACTTGCTAAGCTCACTCAAATGCTGCATGTGCTTCTCAGCTTCATGAGTGAAACGAGCATTTAACTCTTCAATCATCTTCTCCTTCTCCGATAACGCCAGTTTGAGGTGATGAGCTTCCTCTGCTAAAGTCTTCCCATGGTGATCTGCAGCGGCTTTATTTGAATTTATCTGATGTAACAGCTCAGATTCCAATTCTCTCAACTTCAACTCCAATGATTGAGAATGAGCTAACGCGTCATGATACTTCTTGTTCTCCTCTTCTACCACCACACTCGCTTCAACCTTTGCCATCAACGATGATCGCTCTTGCTCCATATTAGCCAATGATGCATTCAGCAATGAAATCAACTGGTCTTTCTCCGCAATCACATCTAAATACTCATCTTCCATAGCATCTTTGATGTCGTCATCATTAGCAGATGGTTTGCTCAGATCATGTAGATGCTTCATATGCTTCTCGCTCTCCAGAGTGAATTTCGCATTTAATTCTTCGATAAAATGTTCCTTTTCAACGAGTTGAGCCAAGTGGTGAGCAGCTTCTTCTTTAATAGTCTTCATGTAGTGCTGCGCGGCGGTTTCATTCACTTCTTTCAACTTGGTATTATCTAATTGCAAGGATTTGAGCTCCTCTTGAAGTTGTTCAGAAAAGTGCTGCAATTTGTCGTATGCAACCTTCACCTCTTCCAAGAGCTCAATTTGTTTCAATAAATCATTTCTTTCTTCTTCATTCTTATCACAGGTTGTCATATAGTGAGCCAAGAGTTGATCTTTCTCAGCTATGATATCTTTGAATTCACTTTCAATCACGTCCTTTAGATCCTTCTCATTATTTGAAGACTTGCTAAGCTCACTCAAATGCTGCATGTGCTTCTCAGCTTCATGAGTGAAACGAGCATTTAACTCTTCAATCATCTTCTCCTTCTCCGATAACGCCAGTTTGAGGTGATGAGCTTCCTCTGCTAAAGTCTTCCCATGGTGATCTGCAGCGGCTTTATTTGAATTTATCTGATGTAACAGCTCAGATTCCAATTCTCTCAACTTCAACTCCAATGATTGAGAATGAGCTAACGCGTCATGATACTTCTTGTTCTCCTCTTCTACCACCACACTCGCTTCAACCTTTGCCATCAACGATGATCGCTCTTGCTCCATATTAGCCAATGATGCATTCAGCAATGAAATCAACTGGTCTTTCTCCGCAATCACATCTAAATACTCATCTTCCATAGCATCTTTGATGTCGTCATCATTAGCAGATGGTTTGCTCAGATCATGTAGATGCTTCATATGCTTCTCGCTCTCCAGAGTGAATTTCGCATTTAATTCTTCGATAAAATGTTCCTTTTCAACGAGTTGAGCCAAATGGTGAGCAGCTTCTTCTTTAATAGTCTTCATGTAGTGCTGTGCGGCGGTTTCATTCACTTCTTTCAAATCATCAATAGTTTTCTGTAAGGACTTTATCTTCTCGTCAGATTCTCGGTGAAATTTCACTAATTCTTCTTTAAGGACATAATTGCTATCAATATTATTATGAGACTGATGGGCATCTACTGCTAAGTGAGACTTATTTTCAATAACTTGGGCAGAGGTTTGTTTTGTTAACTGGTGTCGCTTTGGAATATCATCTTCATCACTAGCACTATTTCCACTGTCCTCGTCGAATGAATGGACAGCATTTTTCTCCAAGTAAGAGTTTTGTTTTACCAACCGTTTCACAGGAGTGATAGGAGCAGAAGTTTCAGCTTTTAGTTTGACTTTATTTTTTTTATCATTTGAGCTATCGCTCTCGTCACCACTGTCTCCGCTATCACCACTATCGCCACTATCACCCGAGATATTCCCACCATTTGAATTCAGTTTCTGTTGCTGACTCTCAATGAATTGTTCAATTGCAAGGGATTTCCTACTCACTGTCTGCAAAATAAGTTTACCACTGAACTCCAAAACATATTCTTTGCCATTACTCTCAGTTATCGTCACCGAAAATGTGGATTCTTCAATACTGAATGAGGAGCAATTGGGCAGTATTCCAGCAGCAACTATCTGGTTGGAAAACATTCCTTTCGCAATTATTTCAAAGGTTACCATCTTCACACAATACAACAACAACAACAACAACAGTATTAAAATTTTAGTAATTTGAAATAGTTTTAGAATAACACAATGTTTTAGCAGCTACAAAACTAGCTTACTTTATTACTATGAAGATCATCATCAATCAGCGGTAATGTTAATGCATCCTGCCAAGCAAGATTGCTCACAAGTTTATCAAATTTTACCCTATAGAATATGGCAATCAGACAATTATTACAGATTTTATTGCTGACATTTAATAGGGTGATACTTTGTCAAGCTGAGCAGATACTATAGGTTAGTTATTAGTGCATAAAATTACCAAACTGTACTAAGACTGGTTCTAGTGTTGTCGTCCTTATTAACTGGAGATTGAGATCCACTGTGTTGATTGATTGGGGATCCAATCGATACTGTTAATTGCAACGGACTTTTCGATAGTTGACGACCTTGTGCAATACGAAATGATGATAGTGCTATTGATGAACGACCCTTCCGTGCATTAGACATGGTCAGCTAAAGAAGTTAAACTCTTGACCGCTCACTTAATTATTTTTTAGTTACAATGTACCGTTCAAATAATTTTTAAATACAATTGAAGAATTGTATAATAGTATAATATAGTATTACTTAATAAGTTGAGCGAATACTGCATAAAAACACAAGTTACTTTCTCATATAGCAGTAGCATATATTTTACAACTGAAAGTGAACTATCTATACAACTTCATTCAATCATAATTCCAGAATTCACTTATGATATTTAGTTGAACTGTTCCGTGCTGTTACCAATTCCAGGATTCTAGGGATTATTAATAAACGACTTTTTTTTACTCGTCGTCGGAAGAAATAATGAAACGCTTTTTTTTTTAAATATAATATTTGGTATAATTTTATTATTATTCATATACTGTACATACTGTATTATTTTAGTAAAAGTCATATCATTCTCACATTTGAACGCATTCATGTCGACTAGTAAAGAGCTCAAACCCCATTTGTATTACTATATCCGTAGAGGATGGTATCAGTCTTTAGACAAGTATTGCGAGGATGCATTAGGCAGAAAAGGTAAAGACCCACTCACAGTATTTTGGAAAGCTTTTGCATTGGGAATGCTTGGAAGAAATAAAGAATGTATAAGTTTATTGGAGAGCTTTCATAGTCGAAAAGATATGCAATATCCTGTGGCAGTCGCGTTGCTTTATTTCAGACAAAATTCGAATATTGTGGATTACGAAGCAATAGAGTCTCTTAGGGCTGAACTTTCTGTTGCCGAAGATGTTACGGTAACGCAAGCAATTCTGTTTTTTTCTAATTCGAAATATTAAATTACTTTGCACAGTATATTAAGAAATTCTTGTTAGTCACTGCTACATCAAATGTTCGAATTACGCTGTTCAAATAATCGAATCTATCAACACGCTACATCTTTATTGAATCTAATAATGATAACCTTTATTATGTTGAATGTATTGGCACGATTATGAGTCTAACGTGTTATCAATATTTTGAAATAAGCTGTGACTGCCGATAAATTTCCTATCTTGCATTATAGAAAGAAGCTGGGATGATTTTAGCTGCTCGATTTAATCTTTATACAAAGAAATACGATGAAGCAACCCGAATAGCGCAGAAGCTCAATCACAGTACTCAAAATCAACAGTCAAAATTTGGTGGTGATGATGCTCCATCTTCTGCCTTTGAATTAGAAGCTTTTTGTATCGAGCATTGGTGCATCGTTGATCGAATTCAAAATAGCTCTGCTATAGATCTTTCATCCGAGGAGAGAATGAAATTACAGAACATTGATCGGACCTTTCAAGGAAAAAATGCCAGTCAATTTGATTTGGAAATGTTGATGCTATGGGCATCTTCCAGAACTATTATTTCTCAACAGGCAACTGCCGCGTTTGATGTTATCAATATTCTCAACCAGGTAAGTGCTCTACAATGATTCATTCCATCTTGAAAATAATTGAAATCTACATCATTTAGCTGAAGTTCGATTTTTTTGTTGATGTAGATAATTGCCGTTTATCCGTGGTTTCTTCCAGCATTGGCTGATAAAACGTTATTGCTAGCCTCTGAGGGTGAATGGGATCAGGCACTCGATACTGCACAACGTTTATTGGACGGAGATGCGGACAATCTTGATGCTCTTAAGGTATAATTGAATAACTAAATGTTAATGAACATCGTTTTGCATTCATTGAATTTATAAATTAGTGGCACTAAAAAGATCAATTATTATACTTGCTGACGACGATAATATGTTACTATTTCAATTCATATTTAGATCATCGCAGTACATTCCTTTACTCAAGAAAGTCAGCCTCATGATGCTGTGCAGAAATTAGAAGATTATGATAATGCCGTACAAATGAGAGAAACCAGTTCAGTCGAAATATCGCTCGAGTCATCTGCTTTATTCTCGAACATCTGCTCGAGACAGCCCAGAGCATTGCAAATATGTGTTAGAATGCTAGAAAGAGTGTTAAAACAAATTGGAACCAGCATTAGTCCCATCGATGAGGCGAGGATCTACTGTCAAATTGGATACATTAATATAATGCAAGGGCCTGGACAGTATGAAAAAGCGATGAAATCGTTTCGAGAAGCTATAAGAAAAGACCAGAATAACATCAAGGCATTAGAAGGAATGATAACTTGTCAATTATATGAAGGATCATTCGAAGATGCTGAGAGTCAGATAGAGCTACTTACACTCATGCATAATGCGGAGGAGTTAGGGTATGAATTTGCTTACATCCAAACTTTGCTGCTACGAGGCAAAAATGATTCGAAAAAACACATCTCCGCACTAGACTCTTGTATGGATGCATTTTTACAATCTGGATCTCGACAGAAGTATGATGACCAATCCATAACAAATCATTATATTAGAACGTATTTGAATTCCTTCCAGAATTTCTTATCCAGTAGTCCTGACTTTACAATGCTTTTAGCTTCGGACTATTTGTCCCACACAGATGCTTCTATGTCTTCCAGCTATATTCCGAGCACTAGTTCGCTGTTGAATGGAAATAGTTTGAAAGATCAGCTTAATGGTCAGGAGTCGATGCAAACTGTATGGGGAAACAATAATAACATGACTGTAGCTGGGGGTGGAAATTATGGAACAGTTTATAATAACACGGTTGGTGCAACAATGATGGGAACCACTATGGGTGGGATGCAAACTATGAACACTGATTTATCGCTCTTTACTTCGAGCAATATAAACCAAGGCAGCAGCAGTAGCAGTAATAACTCAAGCAGCGATATCACTCCTGCTATGCAAAGCGGAATGGATCTGATTAACTCAGTATTGAGAATTTGTCCCGGCATGATCAGTCCTTATGTGGAATTGGCTCGCTGTTATTCTTCAATTGGACTGTATGATGAAGCCTCAAGATGTCTACATAAGTGCTTATCCATGCAACCTCAGTGCTCACCAGTTCTAGTAGCACTGGCCAAGGTGGAGGCTGGTCGATTTAATACTGTCACAGCTGATAGAATTCTCGAGCAAGCTCTCTCTTCTGACTTCTCCATAAGAAGTGCACCATTGTTTAAACTGGTCAAGTCTTATGTGAGAGCACAACAAGGGCGCCTTGATGAAGCAATCGCAGAAATCGAACAATTGCTGGTTGCAACCGAGGTAGGATTCACTATAGGTGGAACAGCCAACAACAATGCTGAGTCAAAATCTGATGGCATAAGCCAACTACCAAACACACAGAACTTCAGTGGGAACTATTCGGATTCCTTGCGATTAACAAGAGACGATCGAGTGAGTTCGTTTGTGACCTACTCGTCCTTGTTGAGTCGTTCGCGAAGGTTGAAAGAAGCTAATCGGGTTCTCTCTCAGGCTAAAGTAATATTTGCTGGATCAAATCAAGAAGTTCAAATTCTGGTGGCATCCAGTCAACTTTCGGTTGAGAAAAATGATTATGACACAGCCATAAGAATGCTTGACAAGATCTTGCCAGAAAGTCCCATTTACAGCAAAGCTCAGATTTTGAAAGCTGACATTTTATTAAATAATAATCACGACAAGGAGGGTTTTACTAAAACCTACCAAAAACTAGCTGAACAGGAGCCAACTTCGAAAAATTATGCTTTGCTAGGTGAGGCTTACCTTAGAATTTTGAACCCGGAAGCCGCAATTGATGCGCTGGAAAAAGCCTATAAATTGGATCCTCAAAACGGTCGTCTTCGTGGCAGAATTGGACGAGCGCTAGTGTCAACTCATGAATATCATAGAGCAGTCGAATTTTATGAATCAGCGATAAGAGAAGTGTCGAAAGCATCATCTAATAATGCTAATATTTCGAATGATTTGATAAATTTGTCACACGACTTGGCCAAGCTTTACATTAAGCTAGGTATACTATAGCTCTTTGCATTTGTTTCATTTATTATTATGATTATAATTTCTATTTTTGATTATTATCATTTTCTCTCCACTTTCTATTTTAAACAAATAATGTTCTATACTTCCTGTTTTCTTCTGTATGAATCCTCTTGAAATTTTATTATAATCGTTCAATTTGTTCGTTGCGATTGATATTTTTCGCTATTTCAAATTTGTTGCTGAATAATAGTATATTCCTCATCACACTGATTTATGTATTATATTATTATCATGATGTCTTTGGTCTAATCTATAGTAAAATTCTCCATTACAGGTCGCACTGAGAGCTCAAGTCGAGTATTGTCTAACATCCTTCATGAATATCCAAATGATTCGCTGTCATTGCGACAGGATGTTACCACACTCCTCTTGCTAACGCGTGTGCAATCAACTATTGATCCTGCAGAAGTTCTGAACACATTATTAACTGCATTTCGCCTCCAAAAAGAACTCATCACCAAGTTGCGATCAGGTGCTATCTCATCCAGTGATGTGCTTGAGAAGGAGAAACAAGTGCTAAGCGATATATGTGAAAGAATCGGTGTTTGTTACATTGATAATGGCGAGAATCAAAGCGCTGAGCAGATGTTTAATGACTCTGTCCAACAGAACCCTCAGAACACAAAGGCTATGCTGGGATTGTCTAAACTCTATTTCGGTCGAGGTGATAAAGATTCATGTCGAGCACAATGCAATAAGATAATATCAGCTGATTTGAGTTCATCGGAGGAAGCTTCAATGCTCTTGTCAGAAGTGTTATTTCAATCGATTGCAACAAGTGTATCCACGGATGAAGGGCAAATGGCGACTGCATTGGAAAATGTCGAATCAGCTCCTATGAAGCCGTTGATTGATTTTTTGAAGCGACAGCCGAATAATTATTTGGTATTGGAAAAGTTGTTGTCATTATTGAGAAGAGCTGGCAAGTTGGACGAAGCTGTCGAGTTTATAAAAGCAGCTACTGTTGGTGATCCTCGTCATTTATCACATGCTGGATTCCATTTTTGTCAGGTAGTCGCATACGACTCTATGTATGATACATGCTACAAGAACTCTTTTCGATGCCATGATACGTGATGCACTCCGACAAGAAATATTATGTCATGTATCTGTACTATCGTATGGATCAATTACATTAATTAATTAGAGCAAGTTTTGGACATAACCGTGACATCATGACTTAAAATAAATCATAATAAACAATGATTATATAATATTATAATAGATAATAGCGATATTCATATTAATGTTTATGTTGATATTTATGTTCTGGAATATATAGGGGCTCTATTCTCAATACACCAATGATGTTGGGAAAGCGATAAGTGAATTTAATTTAGCTCGAAAGGATGAGTTTTGGGGATCTGCTGCTCTCACTCACATGATCGAACTGTATTTGAATCCTGACCAGGAGGGTGCATGGGAAGAGAAGGAATCTGGTCCATTGGATGAGGGCACAAGAGCGAACATCGCCGCAGCGGAAGAGCTGCTCAAAGAATTGAGACCAAAAGCAAAGTAAGTAATGTTCTGTGGCTAATACTGTTAGATGTCATAAAATGAACTTCTTATGCCTCGTGCATGTGCACGTGTGTTTTTCACTTTATAATGTTATGGTATATTCCATGATTATGATTTTATGCCTTTAATGATTATCGTTAAGAAAGTTTATAAAAAAATCAAATAGTCGAATATATTGTTATTATTAATATTATTATTAATGGCGCACCAATAATAACCATAATGATGATATTTATAATGATTTTCTCATACCCAATAGAATTCGATTTAATATTTCATAATAATAACTATGATTATTATTAACTTTGTTGATAATATGATAATAATTCGTAATCACTGTTTTTCAAAACGATTAACAGGGGCTCACCTAATTGGGAAATCTTCTTAGTCTAGATAAGAGCCCGAAACTAACAATTATTTCATAATTGATTATGCCATCTACTGATGATGATTACGAACTATTATCATTTTATCCCCCAACTATTATTATTATCCATTCTTTTATAAATAATGTATAATAATTTTAATAATATTGTTTATTTTATTCGAATTATTTTTGATTATTATTTGTTGAAGGGATCTATTGCGAGTGAAGATTCTTGAGAATTACTGTTTCCTTGCTACTCGCTCAAAGAATAATGTTGACCGGGCAATGATGAGCTTCAGTGAGATGCTAGACAAAGATCCGGATTACTTACCAGCTGTGCTAGGCATGTCTACGGGGTTCATGATCGAAAAAAATCAAGTAGTCATTAATCTTCGATATTATTATTTCCTTCATCCATTCATCCTCACATATTTGATGTTTATTTTAAATTATTATTATTATATTATTATTACTATTATTATGCTATTCAGCATAAAGCTCGTAATTTGCTTAAGCGAGTGGGGAAGATGGAGATGAGCAATCACGATGGAGAAGATTTCGAAAAAGCGAATTTATTATTAGCCAAGTTCTACATTGACAAGGTACCCAGCAACCCACCAAGAATACTTTATATGATTATTGGATGTTTTTGATGAAATTTATGATTTATGATTATTATTTGATTATATTAATTATGATTAGGCTAAGAACGATCTGGCTCAAGAGCTATGCAAGAGGACGCTTGTGCATAACAAGAGCTGTTCTCAGGCATGGGAGATCCTCGGACTGATCATGGAGAAGGACTCTAATTATGAACTGGCAGCGGATTGCTATGAAAAGGTGACATATATGATATTCTTCGATGATGTTGACGATGTTGCTGCATGACATGAAACATAGAACATGCCTGGTATGTTAGTTCATCAGTTCATCACACCCAGGATTAACGATAAATAGTTGATAGAGTCTCAACTTTTACAACCTCGGGGTTTATTCTTAATAGGGTTTAGTAAAACAGTTCATTCACAAGATGTGTGCTTCAAACATAGAACTGCACAATTCATAAAAACGGAGATTTTGACAACCTTAGTTTTCAGATTTCTTGCTTGTTAATCTTAATAATCTTGGGTGTTAGTATATGTTCATGTTCATATGTGATCGATCGATTGCTGTGATATTCTCATATTTACATTTACTTTACTGTGCTATGCTATGCTACTATTTTACCGTAACTCACAGGCGTGGAAGTTGGAGTTCGAAGCATCCGCTTCTGTTGGATTCAAATTGGCTTTCAGCTATTTAAAATGTCGCAAATTTGTCGATTCCATTGACATTTGTGAGAAAGTGCTTGATCAGTATCCGGACTATCCCAGAATCAGCGAAGAAATTCTAAAAAAAGCTCAACACAGTATACGCACCGCATAGTATCACCACACCGTATGCTCTTACCGTGTTATGTTATTCAATGCTTTAAAACGCAACTATGACAAATATTAATATGATATGATAGTTTGAATAAAATAATTAAACGCAATATTGTAATAACCATAATAAATAATAAGAGATCCTAGAAATGCAAGTTACTTTATTTTTGATTATGACGTAGAAGTCGGAAGTGTATATGGAATAGATGAGTGCAATGAGATCAACCACAGTCACAGTGCTTATCTCACTATCCCAGGCATCAAACGATCGATCTCCCTGAAGTAAGCACTTCATTGTGAGGCGATGGATCAAAGGATCACTGGCAATATAGATTATTACAATCAAAACGATAAATAAAAGCTGGCAACAAACCGATGTGTTAGATGAAACAACGCAGATCTCAAATGGTCGAGTTCTGAGATAAAGTTTAATATAAAAATTCGATAAACAGTAAACAATAGCACCTAACAATCCCATAATCATTTCCTATTATCGCCTAACCGATAACCTAACAAATATTATACCGTATTTGTTTAAATAAAATCTTCAATAATCTTAATTAGTTAATTAGTTAGTAAATCAGTTCATCATATAGATTTGCATTTTGCATTAGTGCATTATCTCAAAATCATTTTATTCGAAAATGTCTATTTGATATGATACAAAGTGCCTATTGGGAGGACAACAGGAATGCACATGCCAGTGCCAGTATCTACCTAGCACTAGAGCCAGTTTGTTTCGTATTCGTTCTACCAGGAGTAGTGCCTTCTTCCTTTGATTCATCCATCATGTCATCCATCGCGGCACAAATTCGAAGAACCTCAGCTTTGCTCGTTTCTTGCAATTGACCTCCAATAAATAATTCGTCCAGAATATAATAAGCTTTGTGGAAGTTGAAAATGATGTCCAACTCACACACATTTCCGAAATAGCGATCCAACACCTAACAATGGTACAGTTCAATTAGATGCGTTGCATGGTGGTACAAATAATGCGAAAATAATGATACCATTTCTCATATTATTATTATTATTATTAACATTATTATTATTGTTATTATTATTATAATTTCTATTATTGTTATTATTATTATTATTATTATTGTTGTTGTTATTATTATTGTTATTATTATTAACATAAATGAAAAAGGAACTAACAAATTAGTTATCGTCAGATGGGATGAGGTGATGTTTACATAAAATTATAATGATAGACAAACAAGGGAAGGAAAGAGAGTTGTCACTGATCATTCACAATCATTGGTATCATAGAGAAAAATAACAATAAAAATCAATATGATTTGTTTATTGCTCAAATATCCGGGATATTAAGACTTAATGAACTTGAGGTACATTTTTAATAAGTATCATCATAAATAGATATTCTCATGGCAGTCTAGAAAAGAATGTTCATAATAGCATCAGCATCATCTCGTTATCTTGAATTATTCAGATGTAAAAACATTTTTTCAACTGAACTGTTCCAAATCAGTATCATTTTAGAACCGTTTGGTTGATGAAATACTCAGACATTTTCTAAAAATCTCAAGATAACGAGCCAATAGTAATGCTAACGCTCAAATCTTTATCAAATTTCTACTCATCCAAATCAACCTGATTTGAATACTAGTATATCCACAGGATCTTTAGCGACATTCTTGTACACATTCTTTTCATAGTTCGTGCGATAATAAACACAATAATGATAATTAAACCAGCATAAAAATTACTAAGTATCGTAGAATTAAAATAGCTTCTAAAATGCGAGTGGAAGAAGAAAGACAAGTTGATCAAATGATGATAGTAATTGATAATATGATAGAAGTAAATGCTCGGTGATATTACCTCTACAAACAAATGAATTTGTTCCAATATGATCAACTCATTATCGTTTTTATCAACACATGCTATGAAGAATAGCGAAGCATACCGCTTGTACACTACTTTTTTATCTTGCCACTCAATGAAGTTACACATCTTGGGTGGACGAGCGAGGATAGTGGCAGTTAACTCTCGAACAGCACGAGTCTTATCCTAATAAAATATAAAACAAAAAGTAATTATGTTTACAATTACTAAAATATATATTAATACATCACAATCAGTTTTTTGCGAGTTTTATGATGTGTAATGTGTAATCCCAACGCGTAAAGCAAATCTTTTTATTTGTCATTCGGACATTAACACAGCTTTAATAGTCATTTATACACATAATTTCAAGCTATTATAGTAACTGATTTTTGAAACAACCATACTTTTTGGCAAAGCGATGAAACCATCGTGATAGGCAAAAGAAAGAAAAAGTAAGGTATTCTTACCTTAGCTGTCATTTGAACGAACCATTTTGTAAGCCTGGTCTTACCTTGTCGACTAACAAGCAAAATGAAATTGATCTAAAATATAAAATTCACATCAGTAATGTGTTATAAATTAATTAAAATACTACTAATGATATTGTTATTTCCTAATTCCAAGGAATAAAGGATTAATTTTATCCCAACAGCTTACCATAGTAATTGCAAATTTTCAATCAAGGCGCACTAAATGAAAGTTCAATCAAGATGAAGTTCCAAGAATATATAGAATATATTATTAGATACCATAATAATACCAGCAGCAGAAATTAAAACATTCATTCATTCATTAAGTAGGAAAATCCATCATCTTATTATATAAAATGGAAATTTGATGCAAAATTTGCGGTTGTTATGTCGCATCTTGACTTCCTTAGTTAATTCATTCATTTTGATTGCATTTATAATAGATTATATCGACAGTAATCTCACTAATCTTATAAGGTGTAGTCAATAATAATTAGCAATGCAGTAATGCAGTAGATAAAATAATTGAAATAAGTTTGAATGGTGTAATATTGCCCTTGAAGTTCTGACAAATATCCTGTATCAAAAGAATAGCATGCTTAAATTTTCGTGCTTGTCTTAATTGTTAACTTTTCATAGAAAATATTTAAACGGAAAAATACTGAACTTACCCGTTACTTCAATATTATTTTATATTTTATAGGTAATAAGGTTGTAAAATGGGCAATGGACATCATCGATATTTTACTAATAGTGAGGCCATTGAAGTTATCGGTGGAGAAGTATGGGCAAAGTTACGATATAAATTGGAGAAGAATAATCATAAATCAATCGATTATGCAGTATTTTCAACTATAATTAAGAGTCGATTCGAAAGAATGGTGAGTTGAATAGCATTTTATTTATTTCATTTTGTATTTTCATTTTAATGAACCACTAAGCTGTAGATTTTTTCAATACCAAATACATTATTTTTTATGACTTATCTTACTATTTGCAATTGACTTCTACTTAATATTGTAATGTAGCCCAATGTATTATGTGAGAGTATTTATCGGGCATTTGCTAGTGATTTAACCCTACGAATTGATGTTGATTCATTCATGTCAGCGTTGGCTGTGATTGGAAGCGAAAACAATGATATGATTCTTAAATTTATTTTTCGCGTGTATGAAAATGAGCGAGGTGTATTAGAGCGAAGAAAAATAGAAGATATGCTGCATTTGGCATATGGGGAGAAGCTAAGATCTAAATTAGATGATTTGAATGAACAGCTGGATTTGATATTTGATCGAGGGGTCAGACGCGAGGTCACAACTAAGGTAATTTAACGATTATGAAACTTCATTTCCTCATGATAACAATTATTTACTATGTAGTCTTTTTTCTTTCTATATTTTTGCTTGTCATTATTCGCATTGTAAGTTTATATTCAAAGCAAAATATATCAATCAACACTACATGGACACTAATAACAATAATTTCAGAAGAGTGGTTGAGACATAACAGACTGTGAGTGGATTCATATTATAAAAAGCGGCCAATCTTCTGAAATTGTTGTTACCAGAGTGTCCACGTAGTTTTGATAATGTTGTTATTTTAATTATTATATAAGGCCTTTTCTCGCCGTTCTCTTTCGTATACAATAATAATAATAATGATTATTTTGTGACGGAGTATTTGGTACCATCGATTATTCAAATGCATTATAATTAGCCCTTTAATGGCATAACATATATCATTTATTGTTGTTACATGATGTAAATAGGATTTTGAAAGATATGAAGGAAACATTGAGCTGTTTGTTGCTTGGATTGCTAGAGTTTTAAAAGTTTTTGTTGAACCGCTTCCTAAAAAAATGATAGCATTAGAGAGGAAGTATTCCTCTTCGGTAGAAGCGGAAGAGTTAATGCGAAAGTTTAGAATATCGAAGTTAAAATGCGACCAGTTGCGAGAACTATTCCTCAATAACTGTAGCCCAGCTGCATCTGCTAAAGCTGAGCTCGATTTACATTCTTGGTGTATGTGGGTATCATGTCAATCACCACAGTCAGGTTAACGAAATTAATATTTAATTTTGTTATTTTTCAAATCATAATATCAGCCTAATTTTTTATCGTGTTTATGTGAATACATCTCTTAAATGTTTATCTAATTTTTCGTAAATGTCATATTTACCATGCTGTGTGGTTAGCTTCTTTAGATTCATCTGCTAATGGTACTAAGCGTCTTCTAGCTCCAGCAATGCTAACAGTTGAGTTGAGTTCTGTTATATTTCAATCGAAGGTGGAGACGTACAAGCCGGTGTGGCGATTGATCGATTTCACAGAGTTTTGTGTTGTTTTCGGAGTAGGAAAACTTGAAGATAAAGTCAATGCTCTATGCTCTGCTTTTATTCATTTCGATTCACAGTTACCAAAAGTGCAGCCGTTCAAGTCTGAATCTCGACAGTGGATAAATAATCATGTTTTCAAAGGTTTAATTCGAATGATATTATATCTGCTGCGACCGGTTGAAGTATATGTAAGCAATGGTGCTGATGAAAATAATGATGACAATGATTTGAGTGATAATAATAACAAATATATCCTATCAGTTTCGAGTGGAATAGCGAGTAGAAAGAGAGGTTACAGTCTCAATCATGGCGATGTTTTGAGTGAAACTATCATAAAAAAAGACTCCATGCGCGACTCGATTAATGTGTTGGGTCAAGATTGCGGGATGGGGAATTCAAATGATGAAATGAATGAAGATATGCAATTATCAATTGAATCAACAAATGATTTGCTATTTCTTTTGATCGACAAGACAGTCATCCCACATGTGATATTATCTATTTTGTTTCCGAACTCCCTGGTAGATGCTATCCAGGAGCCTCGGACTTTGAAGTCATTTCTTGATGATGAATCAAATCATGTTGGATTCGTTGATCGCGTGAAGTCTGCTCTTATCAACCATCGATATTTGTTCCCTGGAATTCGCGATTTGTCAATCACTGCTTGTTGTTTATTTGGAGTTCCGCCGAATTGGCCGATAGAAGAAAAGGAATATGTGACTGAGCTAACTGTGAGATATCTAAAGCAATATCCCCAATCATCCTCTAATCCATATGGACCCATAGGCACTGAGTGGTGTTTGATATCCAAGACCTGGTATGATGGCTGGAGATTATTTGTCGGGCAAAAGCACAATGCTTTACGCAACGAGGATACGGTGGAACTAAACAGAAAAGTTACTCAAAATAGTGTTGGATCAAGCCCTCCCAAACCAGGATATATCGATAATGATAATCTTCTTCAGAAGAATCACACCACAAGCAATCCAAATGGATTGTCAAATCCTGGTGCGGTTAAAATTTTAATGTCAGGTAACTCATTTCAAGTGACATTATCCTCTCATGGTGTAAATATGAATCAATCTTACCGTATAATTTTTAGGTTTACAGATAGGACATGACCTTGAGGCGATTCCTCCCAGTGTGTTTACCGCTCTTCAGTGTTGGTATGGTGGTGGCCCAAGGATTAGTCGACGGGTTGCTCAGATTGTGGATGATCGAAACGAGGATGATTCCAATAATCAGCTTGAGTCAAATATGAAGTCGTCAAGTAGAGAGAGAAATTCAATGCTTCATACGAAGAGCGAATTGGAATTATATCCCATTTGCATTCGCGTTTGCCGATGTTCTACTGATGGACGAACTATTTGCACTTCTAATGGTCCAACTGTGACGCCTCTCTATCGACAACTCCTATTTTCTAGAAATCTAAGTGTTCAGGTACTATATAATTATAATATATAATTATAATAATTATAATGAATGTATAATTCATATAATTGTATTATTATTATTATTATTATTATTATTATTTTATGTGTGATGATTTCATTCAGGATGTTACGGTGGAGCTTTGTTACATTTACCAAAGGCGACCTCTGAACGGTCAGAATGTCAGTGATTCGGATATACTTGATTCGTCGAAGGTTAGATTGTGGAATTATTTGAACGAGTCTGACTGGAAAGAGCAATTTATTTTATCTCCGGAGTCTGCACTGCGAATTTTGAACATCAAAGATAATCAGTTGATTCTGATGGAAGTGTCCCTTGCTGATGGCACTTGGCCTAGGTCACAGCTCAATTCTAAGCTGGGTCAAGAGGAGGTAGACGAAGAAGAAGATGATGAGGTTTGTGGCCATAATAATTTAATTTATTAATCATGAATATTATTCTAATGTTATCTTGTTATGTTGTTAAGGATGAGACTGAAGAAGATGGAAAACGTAAAAAAGACGATCGACCGAATCAGCGACCAGGTGCTCGTCAATCAGGATTTGATACTGAATATGATTTAATTGACTCAAAGTTCGGAGTTCTTCCAATAGCATCTGCGATCGGTAGTTCGATATCGTCTGTGGCTGGAAGGTATTTTGGATCTAGCAATGCCCCCCAAGACAAAGATAAGGCGATTCTCATGCGAACGAAGCAACAAGCAGCCAGAATATTGAAACGAGCTGGAGGAAAAGATTCCAAAAACAATGATAATAACTCCAATCCTAATGGTGTCTCTCCGATTAAAAATGGAAAACGGCCAAAGAAGAATTTGGGGTTAGTTGGTTTGGATAATTTAGGAAACACTTGCTACATGAACTCCTCTTTGCAGGCCTTGGCACACACAGACCAGTTGGTGGACTATTTCTTCTCTAAAACGTATCTCCAGGATGTAAATGTCCATAATATTCACGGATACAGGGGGCGATTAGCCAATACATTTGGAAAACTGATGATTGACATGTGGACAACGAAGAAGAATTATATTGTACCAAAACCATTCTTCCAAGAAGTAGCTGTTCTAAGGGACCAGTTTGCAGGTAACGAGCAACACGATGCTCATGAACTACTGGCTTTTCTTTTGGATGGACTCTCCGAAGATCTCAATCTTGTGCAAGAGAAGCCCTACACGGAGCAGCCTGACAGCGATGGTAGGCCTGAAGTCGAACTTGCCAACATATGGTGGGAAAATCATCTTAAGCGCGATCGATCTGTAATACAAGCTTTATTCACGGGGCAATTCCGATCCACCATGGTATGTACCAACACAGAAGCTTGCTGCGACTACTCATCAACTAGATATGAACCATTTAACTTCCTTACGGTAAGCTTTAAATCATCACATAATCAGATAATCAGATCAGTGATAATAAACAATAATTCACCATACTAATTATTATATTGATAAATTCTCTTTTAAATATTATAAATATATTTTTTCTTTTTCTATGATATTTCTCACAACTTTGTGGCTATTACCCCAATTTTGAATAAGATACAAATAGTTTCTCTTTTAATGATTCATAATATTTTTTATTGACATCAGGTTCCAATTCCAGAAGAATTAGAGCGTGTGATGGTCGTTATCGTAATTCCTCTTCGTTTAGAATTCAGCACTCAATGTGCTGTACGAGTTAATAAATCAAATGGGACTATGGCAGATATCATCGACAAGGTATACATCACATATTAATTAACTTAATCCTTTATCGAGTTTTAAATTAATTATTAAAAATAATACAATTTTGAATATCATATTTCATAAGAGCGACTCAAGGGAAAATATGGCAATGTTATTTCTTTTAATTATAATAAAGTGTTAATTCTTTGAAAATACTGCAGGTATTACAGCTGGAATTAGAAGGGGTTGAGCCTAGTCGTTATTCTAAGAAGAGTAGTGAAGAGAAGAATGGACCAGAAGTCTATTTTGTTGCAGCTGAATTGTTTAATCAACGGATAAAAGCCTTCAACACTCCTGACCGCCGGGTTGAGAATATCCGAGACAGTGAGACATTATTATTATTTCAGGTGAGGCGGCCTCATCACAGTTCATTGGAAGGCTCCAGAGACAGCAATGATAAGAAAGATTATAGTGCGAATAGCAATTCTGACATCAACCGGAGTGAGGCCATGAAGGGGGTCGAAGAGGACAGTGAAAATGTCTATAATGAAGAGGAATTATTTTCTCTGGGAGATCCATTGGTAAGTTAGTTTGATATGATTGGCTGTGGTTGTGTAAACACGTGATCAAATTACATCTCATTTCTCGTCTTTTTTATTACTTGAGCATCGTATTGTGTGGTGTAGTTTAGTGTAGTGTAGTGTATATCGTATAGCGTGTTAATGTTGAGTTGTTGTGCAGGTACGCGTTGCTTTCTGCCAAAGAAGAGTTCGTCTCATAGATGGGATGCTACTTGGAACAAACGGATTCGATATGTTTCGGTTAGAGTCTTTTGGATTGCCTATCCTAGAGGTAACACAATCGCATATGCTATATTCCTCATAATATTATTATTTTATAACCATTAAATTGTGAAGTTTTTATGATATTATGATAAATCATGACTGATGTTGTGTTGATAACAAGGCTCTTCTACTGTCAATAATCCATTTTTTTGTTTTCATCACAGGTCATACCGAGTAGGATCTCTGGAAGTGATCTTTACTTTCTCATATCGTCTCGCATTGCTCCATTCCTCAAAGCACCGGTAGAGGGGCTCGTTCAATATCATAATTCGAAGCATGTGAATAATAACAAAACTGATATTCCCGATAGTAGCACCAATAATAATATCAACCAAACCTTTAATAACAATAGTGACAACAGTGTTGAGATTGGCATGATATCTCAAAATAGTGATAATAATGATGATATTAACACTACACACAAGTCTTCTATCCAATCACCCTCATCGACTGTGCCAATGCCAGTGAGTCTGAGTCGAACGATTCGATCTGTAGAGACCGATGACGTCGTCGGGGGTGCAATCCCACCGGATGGATTCACATTGCGGTTCATAAATGGCGGCAGTAACAGCCATACTTCATCTTGCTCCAAGTGCCACTGGCTGACCAGGTGTCAGGGCTGTGTAGTTCCAAAAAGAAAGGATGTGTTTGTAAGTAACTCGAAAGTCTAATAATAATAATAATTTAACTGAGTTTTGTTGGCCATGACTTTAGATCGAGTTGAGGGATGGCGAGACCTTATCGATTGATTGGCATTATTCTGTGTTTGAAGATGTGTTGGACACAGTCGCATCATGTCGTATAGGGCGACATGTTAGCGTCACGAAAGAGAGCTCCTCAATGTATGACACGAAAATTCATCTTAATCAATGCTTAGACAAATTCACCGAGTTAGAATCCTTAGAAGGGGTCGTTTGTCCTAAATGTCATTCTGACCAACACATGAAAAAGAGTTTTCTGTTGTGGAGACAGCCGCCTTTGCTCATTATTCAGGTAATAAGAGCATATTTGAGACGATAGCATGCTGATATTATGACTAATTGTCATGTGCGGTTATCATGATTCTCATGTGTGAAATACGATTACATATGTTATGATTTTGATGTGTTTTATGATATTTTGTTTGTGTTTTCAGCTGAAACGATTTCAATTCGACCGGACCTCGCGAAGAAAACTCAATCAATGCATCGACTTCCCTCTGGACGGGCTCGATCTCTCTGATTATATAGCCATTGCCAGTAAGAACAAGCCATCCTATGACTCAGATAATCGGAAACATAATCAAGATATTCACACCAGGTATACTTAATGTTCATGTCAGCTATACCAGATGTGTCTTGTCAGCTGAAATCACATCGTGATGCAGCATTATCTGTTGTTATGATGATATGTTCATGTGTCATTACCTGTGCGAGTATTTTTGTGGCACTACAACATTCTCATTTCTCTACCCTATGCATGCTTCATTCATTCATTCATTCATTCATAATTCAATTATAGTAATTATGAGGATGATAATCTCAGTCAAGGGCAAGTTAGCGACACAGTCTCCACGGATCATTCTTTTTCACTGACCGTTTCAACAAATAATAACAAAAATAATAATGTTGGTGTGGCTCCATCTCACAGCTCGCACAACTCTCACAGCGATTGTAACTTATACGATCTATACAGTGTGATACATCATGTAGGGGTCATGGGAGGGGGACATTATGTCACCTCTGTCAGACAAACGAAATCGAGTCCCACACAAACTGTTAATTATTCAATTAATAACATGAATAATAATCAAGTGAAAAATAACAATAATATCGAGAATAATGATAATACCGGTCATGACATTAATGGACACATGTCCCCTATGGAGATTGGAGATGGATTGAATCGCATCGGCAGTTTGAATAACATCGCCGAAGACCCTCCTTCCCTTCCCTCTCAACATATAGACGTGACAAGTCTCTCTAGTCCTGGGCCCGCCTCCCGGGGCCCTCTACCGTCCCTATCACGTTATGGACCAGAAGAAACCGAAGACAAATGGTTTATTTTCAATGATAATATTGTGACTCCCGTCAGATCACCGAGCGAAGTTGTGTCTTCTTCGGCTTACGTTTTGTTTTATCGAAGAAAAGATTATGATCATAATCAAACTAATAATATAAATAATATCAGAGAATTGCTCAGCAAAAATAATAATAATGACAAAGAAGACCCCAACAACAACAATAATAATAACAATAATAATAATGTTAACAATAATAATAGAAGAAGGACGAGCGAGGAGGGAGGTAACCCCTTACCTGACAAGTCAGATAATAGTAACTGCACAGTATCATAATAAAAGCAAAATGAATATTAAAATGATGATATCATGTTGATAACAAATTATTATAATAATATTTAATTTTGTATCATTTTTGTATTTTATGAATATTTTAATAAATTAATGAACATTATTCTTGTTAACAAAAGAGTTATTAAATATTAAGATAATATATATTATTTACTCATCTTGCTGTTCTCAGCTTGTAGGAGCAGGAGTAGCAGCTAATAATGGAAGGTAACTAAAGAGTTAATGATTATGCTGTCAAATGTTCATTAAATTTGTGTACTAATCCGTAATACCAAATAAATAATAATTTGATTTGAATCATCAATCTGTTAATCATTCTTCATCATATATTATTATTATTATTATTATTATTATTATTATTATTATTATTATTATTATTATTATTATTATTGTTATTATTATT
>VKHH01005884.1:27232-52334 GCA_015144975.1 Epipyxis sp. PR26KG | reverse complement strand
TTGATACCTGTATACCTGTGCTTTTTAATGCGAAGTAAGATATTATGAATAATTCGTTTTTCATGAAGAACAAAATATTCTACACTATTAAATTGTATTATAAAAGGCTTGTGCAATACACAATCATACATACATTAAAAATGCTGATGTAGAGCAAGAGCAAAAGTAAACATTATTTGAACCATTTCTGTGCATGGTTGAAATATTCAAATGTTTAAATGTTCTCAAGAATCAAGAATGTATATTCAATTTAGCAGTTTGGCACAGTTTCATAGTATCATTGTAGTGTTCGAATTTCGAAGATTGAAGAGAAAAAGAATTGCACAATTTCCAGGATTTGCTATATTTGATTTGGTATATGTTTTGTTTTTTCGTTACGGTAAGGATGGTAAATTACTGCATTGAATTATAACTTATTTTTCACCGCAGCTATTTAAGTTGCTTACAGTATATGAATATACTGCTGTATATTCGTGAAATATACGTGGTACAGTATACTTTTTTTTAAAGGTTCTAAAAAAAAAAAAAAAAAAAAGGAAAAAAATCAGAAAAAATTGGAATTCCAAGAATTCGTTCGAAATAATAATAAGCATTATTCTATTTATTATACAGTAAGCGTCTATCAGAATGAGTTTTCGAAAAGCAGTTTCAAAGCTTGCTCCTGCAGCTGTTGGATTGGCAGTAATTCCTAATAATAATAATGGAGTAGTTACTTCTGCTGAACCGAACGTTCCATCTCACAACGGTTATCAGAATGAAAGTTCAAACTCAAACTTCAACAACATTCACACTGTAGTAAAAGATGCAGATATTGGTGAAGATTATGTTGTTCATTTTCCAGCATCAGATGCGGAGTCTAATATAAATGAAGGTTGTTTAGTTGACAACAATTCCAACCCCAACTTTAAAAAGGACAAAAAAGCCTCAAGTATTGTTCGAGCAACATTAGGTAATCTTTCACAAGAAATAATCTTAAAATTATCTGAGTCTCCTCCAAGTAAAACTGATCGTGCAGCGGTGGTTAAAACAGTATTTGAAAAAGCCCAATCAATATTGCCCAACCATTTTCAATTGGAACATCTAAATTTAGATAATCCACAGACAAAGAAAAACTCTATGCAAGCTGTAAATGATGCTTTCGAAGAGATATTAGCAGCATTGTTTGAAGAAAATGCTATTGATTCAGCGAGAAATAATATTGCCCAAGCGGAGATGGAATATGAAATAAACAAGAAATGGGAAGAATTGAAGGAAGTTTTCCCACTTTGTATGAAATGTGACGATGTTCTAGCATCTCCATTTGCACTTACCTGTGGCCATAATGTCTGTGGTGGTTGTTTGTCAGATGAGTTTGAGTCTGTGTCCATATTACCTGGCAATGGTGGTGACACATACGTCGCCCATTTCTGTCAAGCTCCGAATTGTAATCATGAAATCAACTTCAAAGCTGCAATATTTGAAGCTGACTTATCTTCCAAAATTAATGATCATGTTAATGGAATTGGAGAATGTGAATCGAAAGAATTGTGGTTGTTGAGAAATAGAAAATTTCAGCATCCTCAAACCCCAGCGAATGAAAACAACAATAATAATGATAATAATGATAATAACCAAAATGCTGAGAATGAAGGGTTTAAACTTCCTCAATGGGCTGTGGTTCTCTTGACTGTAGCAGCCATTCTACTAGTGGTGGTTATTAGAAAGCATTAATCCGTATTATCCCTTGTGATGTGTCATTCACATTATCATAAATCTGATCACAACTCTGTGCTCAACTTCATCACATAACATTATTTAATATGTCATAATATTTCCTTTAACCTTCATTTTTATTATGTATAATTGTATAAATACACAAGTGAAATAATCCACAGCTTGAGGCTTATTGACTGATTGATATATCTCGAGTCTTATCCATATCGTTCATCTGTTCACAAATCAACCACAGAAAATCTGGTGATTGTGACTCTAGGCTGAAATCTGAATAATTAAAAAAAAATAGTAAAATGTAGTAATTTTATAAGAAATAATGTTGTTGATATTGTTGTGATATTATGCGATTGCTTGTCATTAATTAATTAATTTTAATCACTTGACAATCCAACTTTTTTTACTTTCCCGCGAATGAGACAATCATCGAAGAGTTTCTTTTTAATTTTATTTTTTAGTCTTTTACCAGTAACTCTTTTTTTATATCAAATACTTAAACTGAAAAAAAAACAGAAACTATAGCATTTTTACTTTGTACACGTTAAGTTTCGTTTGATTGGGATTGAACGATTCATTACATGGTTGAAATAGTGTGCTCTGCTGATCCGAATAAAAGATGATCGAAATTCTGATATAATCAAAAATAACTTCTTTTATGTTGTTATTCTCTATATCATAATAAAGTAGTTGTTTTTTTAAAGAAAAGAAAAAATTAATTTTGAATCAAAAATTACATAACATACATTATTTGGCATTAATATACAATATTGTAATTACTTATAATTACATCAAAACATATAATAATGGTGCATACATCGGATAAGATGGATGAGAAGCAAAGGTTGTGAATATAATATTCACAATCTAATTTAATCCAGCCCAATGTTCGGTAATGATCTCGTGATCTTTCCAGTAATCACTTGGGTTTAAGTAGTTGTATAGTTCATTCTTCATATGTGATGGACAAAACAAGTACACCACCACCACATTCCTTACTTGTTCACATCATCGCAAACATAACAAAAATTGCACCCATAAATTTGAAGGAAAATATTTGAGGGGTATTATTGGGGTCTGTGATATGATAACAAAATGATTCAACCACCGTTTATGATACAATTTAAATGTTCAATGGCTGATGTGTGGTGTAAAAGAGGATTAATCTCTTCAATAATTTGTCATGATTATATGATTATGATACATTTCTTTCAAGTCAGCTAAGGTCACTTAGCACTAGATTATAGTATCATTGCGAGGATGACATGATCACATCGTTTATATATGATCGACATGATTCGATATCAGAAAATCCTCTCTTTGGTACACATTCCAGCGGAGTCCTCCCATCGAAATCCTCTTGTTTGAAATCCATATTTAATGACTCGTGGAAATACTTCAAAGCATTCAACTCGCCTCTTCTTGCAGCGACATGAACGACTGTTTGTCCATACATGTCCACCGCCTCGGTCAATATTCCTTTCGATTGCAACCATTGCAACATGCTGACATGACCATTATAAGCCGCCAGGTGAAACAGCGTATCCCCCTTTGGCCCACGTGAAAATAAGGCAGATTGTCCAATGTGATCGTGAAGGAATTCCATAATTATAACTGATCCATTGCGACATGCTATTTGAACAGCATCTCTAAGCGAACAAATAATAATCAAATTAAAATAACAATTATAAAGTTATTCATAATCGAAATAAAAAAGAGTATATAATAATTGAGATAAGTTGTCTAACATATATAATAAACCATAGTATTATAGTAAGCACCTTCCAAAAGTGTTTTTGACATGTACATCAACTCCCTGACTTACACACAGCTTAACTTGCTCGTACTGACCAATGGACACGGCTCGAAGAAATCGTTTTTCCAACTCATTTAATATCCCTCTACTGTCCTCATCATCGTCATCTTCCCCTCGATTATTACTATTATTAATAATACTATGATTATGAAACTTTTTATTGGTTATGGTAGACTTTGAGAGACTTTGATTATCATCGTTAGGATTGTTAAAAATACTGCTGATAACGGAATGATTATCGCTAGTACTATGCAATAGCTGATGTGAATCATCATAATTCTTTGTTATTATTAAATTATTATGTTTATTTCCTCCTATTGATGTTAATGAACGCATCTGATTATTTATAACTGGTTTGAAAGGATTCAATTTTATTTGATTATTATTAATTATTTCCGAATCTGAGTTAATACTGTTAATGACATTATTATTATTATTATTATCATTATTGTTATTATTATTATTATTAATTTTAAGGGTCTTGGAAGAATAAAATAAATGCTTCTGTTTTAAAGGTGTAAGTAAAGGAGATTCCACAGGCGTAGTTGATGGTGATTGTTGATTTGAGTCCGTCATATTATTATAATTAAGATCATGAGTAGCAATCATTATCCTGTCGATTGCACAAGCCTCGGACTCATTTTGAACATTATTCTGATAAGAAATCTTTGGAATATTTTTATCAAACATAATATTATCCATATTATTACTATTTTCAATCATAAAATTAATTTTGTGCGATTTATCATCATAATGATAATCTTCTCTGTTGTTGTTGACAGACAGTAACGGTAATAAAACTATGAGAGTATTATCATTTGAATAGCTGTGCGGAATTATGATATTTGGTCCATTATTGGTTGTTGTTGATGAAATAACATCCGTTATTATTTCATTTCTAACTGTGGAACTATCATCATAATTTCTATTTTTTTGAAATGTTTCCTCCTCTATATTATCAAAATTGGCTTGAAGTGTAAGAAATTGAGACGTAATCAATACATTATTTCTACTGTTCGCATTATTATTATTATTATTATTATTATTATTATTATTATTATTATTATTATTGTTATTATTATTATTGTTATCGATTCTATTGCGTGTAATTTTATTACTATTACTTTCACTAAAATTACCAGTGATACTTCCTTGTTTACTACTATTATTCATTAAGTTACCTTTAGTTGATTTGGAAGAGATTGTGATAGCAGGTGGAAGTTTTGTATTATTTATTATAGTTGTAGTATTAACCTTCCTTGGTGGATGTTGCTGTTGCTTAGTAAGAGCGACAGTAGAAGGGGAGGATGATCGAAGTTGAGATGATGGTTGTATGGAGGGAAGAGAGTGTTTTGCTGATGAGAAGCTAGATTTCAAAGATTTATCTGATAAATAAGTAGTTGTTGAAGAAGAAAGAGGTCGAACGACGTTCTTATTATTATTATTATTATTATTATTAATGGTCTCGTTCGTATTATGATTGGCCGAAGAAGTAATGTCGTTATTACAGTTATTATCGTTACTGGTTGGAAAGTCGTAATAGTTATTACTGTCCGTAGATGAGTAAGATGCTAAGTGTGCTATCATTTCGTTAGAAATGCTATCATTTTGCATAATATTATGCACTTCGAAACTATCATCTAAATTGTCTTTTCGGTTACTATTCCTGAGATTTTCGTTATTTATATAATATTTTTTTGAAGAAATTGAGGGAACCGCTACTTGATTATCATAATTTAACATAATCAAATCCAAATCAAAAGCTAATCTTTTTAACTCATCATTGAAAGATGTAATAGAATCCTGAAACTTAATTCCATTATTATTATTAATATTATTATTATTATTATTAATAGTATTATTAATAGTATTGTTTACAGCATCGCTTTCATTTTTATAGATATCATTGTTATTGTTCTTTGGCAAGTTTGACGACAGATGATTTCTCAAGCTGTCATTTTCTGACAAAGTTGATTTCATAGCAGTTATAAAACTCTCATTTGCATAAATATTATTGTACAATAAGCCTAATTCACTCGCGAATCTTAATATTCGATTATAATTAACACCTGGATTCTCAGCATTATTATTTTGAGTGTTGATATCAAGCAGAGTTACCATAGTAAGAAAGCAGTTACCATCCAGAGATGACTGCATGAGTCTTGTTAACAAGCTATCGCGATAAGGAATATGAATATTTTGATCAATATTCACAATATTTTGTCGTTCTCTTAATGACCTGACCACTCGAGTGAGAGTAGATAATGACTTGGATATATTATTAAATGTAGAACTTGATACCATCGCTCCTGCGGATGTGAAATTATCATCATTACTCATACTTGATTTAGAGTTTGAATAATAATTGGTTGAAAGAGAAATTTCATCTTTTTTATTATATGTTTTATTAAATGTAGAATAAAGGTATTGCTTAAACGACATGAGAGCAGCTTGTTCATTGATTGAGGAAGATAGTTTGTTACTCAAAGCATCAGAATTCGTCAGTGATGTTATGTCAACAATAGACTCCCTGTGAACTATACCAGTACTCGAGGTACTATCAAATATTTCTTGTTTTATATTAAATGAAATAAATATATTTCCAACAAATCCAATAAGCTCGGATTGGTTTTCAGCCGGTACTGTGACACTACCATCCACTCCGTTCTTCTGTACTTTTACAGAGCTTAACTTCGTTATTTTTTCAATATTAGTTCTATTCGATTTTTTATCGATTCCAGTTGTTGCTTTAGAAGATATTACACAAGTTCGGTTCAGCAGCAAATGACGAATGCTGTCCTTAACTTGATTATTATCATAACATCGTATAGATCGCAGACCTTCCACAAAAACTCTTTTCTTTTCATTCTCCCTTACTTTCAACTTACTTGGTTTATCAACATTATGATATACACTAACCAAATCCCGAATTTCGTTATCAATCACTTCATAACAACTCAAATTAACCTCAAATGATCCTAAATTATCGTTATATTTTGTTTGATTCAACTTATTAAATATTTGAAGAATAATTCCATCAACTACTTTTAATTCATAACTATTTTCAAAAGCAACAAAATATGGATCGTTGACAGATGGATTCATCAACGAATTATTATTATTAGTGCTATTGATTTGAATGCTTCCATCATACCAGCTAGTTCTACTTATCGAATTCAAACTGTTTAACAGTAACATACAATTAAACCCTAGCAACGATAAATCAACAGACGCTAATACATCACTCAAGATTCGATATCCTTCAATATCATATATATCTCCTTCCTTATTTCTATCCACTGATTTAGCATCTAAGCTTGAATTAAGTTCAAAGCATCCATCAAAAATAAAATCTTTGGTTTTAATAGTTTCTGTATCCAGACCACTCACAACAGAAACTTTCTTTCTATTTTCATGTACCGTAACTGGTTTCTTTTCATCATGGGAATAATCGAATTCATCATTTACTAAAAGATAACTTCTTAACTTAACTCGAAACATGATGTTTGGGCTCTGTGTTCGTTGTTTGTTTTATGTTTTTTATTTTAATTCTGTAACTCAAATACTCAAATAGTCGCATACACTGAATGTGATGCATTTATGACTATCTACTGAAGAATAGCTTCCACAGCTCATAATTAATCTCTCATTTATCATCTGATATCGATATGTCGTACTGTATGTGTTTGTCTGTGTGTCTGAGCTATGAGGTTGAGCGTGTCTAGTTTTGTACTTTAAAATATTAGATTCCTGGGATTTTGCAATGTTGAGAGAGATGATGTTTGGGCTCTGTGTTCGTTGTTCGTTTTATGTTTTTTATTTTATTTTAATTCTGTAACTCAAATACTCAAATACTCATATACACTGAATGTGATGCATTTATGACTATCTACTGAAGAATAGCTTCCACAACTTTTAATTAATCTCTCATTTATCATCTGATATCGTTATGTCGTGCTGTATGTGTTTGTCTGTGTGTTTTTAGGTTATGAGTTATGAGGTACTTATGAGGATACTGTCTCATCTCCTATTCTTCTACAACCTCCATATTAACTTCTCCTTTTCTAATTAATAGTTTTCGTTACTCAAAGTTTGTAGCTCATGCTTATAAGTAACTTTATTTCTAACTTTGGAATTTCAGTTTTTTTATGAATGAATGAATTAATAGGAATTAACTGAGCAAATCAAAACAGTTCAACTAAACAAGAGGAAAAAGCTTAAAAAACAAAACAAGTTTTTTTATGAATAATGAATGAATGAATGAATTAATAAAAATTAACGGAGCAAATCAAAAAGGTGCAGAATAAAATAATGAATGAATGAATGAATGAATGAATGAATGAATGAATAAAAATTAACGGAGCAAATCAAAAATGAATGAATGAATTATGAATGAATTAATGAATGAATGAATGATTCACAAAAAATAAAAATAAAATAGTATTTATTATTATTTACAATTGATTTTATACTTGGTAAGTCATTCCATAATTATTGGGATTGTGTTGTTTATTCAGATTGTTTTATTTTAATTTTGGACTTGTAAGATTGTCTATTGACCGATTCAGATCGACAGATTGACATATTTAATTTTAAGTTATCAACAATCTGTGAAGTATATTTGCCTTGTCATTGATAATATAAGAAAAATAGGATTTAAATATCATACAATGTTATTGGAAAGTGTTGATGATGAACATAAAATAATGAAATGGCTAACGAATCAATTGCAATCCATTAAACAATCTGATGCTGCTGTATTAGCTGAATATATTTTGACATTGCTCAAACAAGACAAACCAACACAAGATTTGAAGAAAGATTGCATAGAGCAATTAAAAGCTTTTCTTAAAGACAATACCAATTTATTTGTGAACAGTTTATTTACGACTTTGCACGGTAACGCTGAATAAGAAATGAATATTTCTGTTATTTCTGATGTGTTTATTGAATTACTAGATGGAAATTACAAATCAATTGGCGTTGCAAAGGATGACGAAGATGTTAATGAGGTAAAAATTGTACTACTGATACCAGTACTTTGTCGCTTATTCAAAAATATTACTGCATATATTATAGTCGATCGATTATTCGGAAAGACGAGGAGGTCGCGGATATAGAAGACGAGACGACGTTTCAGGTTATCCTTCCGATGAAGATATTCGTGATACCCGCAATCGAAATCGTACTGAGTTTGAAGACAATAATAGCGATAGTGATAGTAATAATCAGAGAAGACGTCGCGATCGTCACATAATAGACAGAACCGATTCTAACGATCAATTGTTATCCATTGAACCTCAAAAATCTCAGAATTATAACATTGAATCGACTACAACTAACCCTCCAGAAACAGTGAAATTATCAAGAAATAATAATGAAAATAAAAACATTGAATCATCCAAAGATCGCAAAAGTGACAACAAGTCTAAATCAAAGGATAATAATCAAAGGAATGTCGATAGTCAAGTCGATAAAAAAAGAAAAAGTTCAAAAGATTTTTCAAATAATCTAGCGGAACATGATCATGAACGAGATGAAAATAGAAATCATCATCGTGATAGTAAATCACAAGATCTTCGCGAATTAAATGCTAATAATAATCGTCAATTTGTAAATAATCAAAATAATAAAATGAAGGGAAAGAATGCTGATGGAGCTGCAATCCGACATGACAATAATGCTAAGAAAATGTTTCGATCATCATCAATTCTAACAGAACAAAACGATGTATATCGACATGGGACGAATAATAATAATAATGAAGGTTATGCCCACCCTTCTTCCGGATTCATGAATCAATCGAATGTGAATTATAATATTCAGCCTGATCCTTACTTTCATCAATTGCAGCTTCAACAGCAATTCAACAAACAATCAAATCAAGCACTTTATCAGTTTCCTTCTCAAAATCAGCAATCGCTTGGAGGACCTGATGGATTCTCACACAATATACCGATCGCTATGCCTATGTCCATGTCTGGAATGATTGCAATACCTTTAGGTCCGACTATGGTAGATCAGCAACAATACCCTTCTTTGATTAACCATTTTCAAAGCGATTCCTCTGGTGTTAATATCAGTCAAGGAAACTTGTTGTCACATCAAGATAAAGCGCCATTACCACCAATGAAGCAGGTAACAACTCGTAACACTTATCATTTATATCCTAACAGATATCATAAAAATATCACATCATAATTAATTATATTCTTTTTAATTTTAGAATAATCACACATTATCATCTACTACTTCTAATATCGCCCCACCTTCAGAACCAGTAACCCGACAAACTATTTCTGTTTCCTATGAGGATGAGTTTATGCAGCAACATACTAATAATCATATTCAACAACTTCCCCTGCAATCAACTTTGAGGCCTCCTATTCCTCAAGGACCAATCATCACAAATAATATGAATGAAGAATATCGACCTGCTCCACCATCGTCTCAAATCCCTGCAAATAGAGGAAATCAAACAAATGATAATACAAATATTCTATACAATAATATCGATCCTTATCAACATAATCCCAATAATAATTATTTCAATAATACTAGAAACTTCCCTGGAATGAATAGTAACAACTATCCTATGCCATATCCTGTTGATGGAACAAATTATAATGCTAATTATAATTCACAGAAATCAAATAATAGAAATAATAGAAATAATAATAATTTAAATCACCAATCAAATCAAAACTTTTTGCCAGAGAATGAGCGACGAACACTCAAATGCACAGGCATTCCAATGACAACAAAAACCGAAGAATTAAAAGCTCATTTTGCATCGTTTGGATATGTGGTTGAAATTCAATTGTCTTCCGTTGGTGCGATTGTTGATGAAGAATTAGGTGATAATAAAAAGGTATTTGCTGAGTGTTTAGTTCAGTTTTATTCTGCTGAAATGGCAAAAAAATGTAAAAATTCTCCAATCCCTGTCTTGAATAATCGCTTTATAAAAGTATACTTTTCACATTTTAACATAATTCCACCTGGGGATGTAATGGAAATGTCACCAGATATGCTAGAAAAAAAGAGATTAGAACAAATTAAAGAGAGCACAGGTGGCCAGAATTATAAACAAAATAAACATCATAATAATGCTCATTCGTTTGATAATATCGATAAAAATTCTTATAAAAATCAACCAGTAGTTCGTGTTCATGCTGGCACAAGTAATAAATATCGAAGATTATCTGGAGATGGCAAGACTGCCGTTGGAGAAGAGACCCTTGACACAGCAGAGAGCACTAACAAGTCTACCACTGGTGCACTTCCTCCTGCCCCAGGGGCACCGTTAAGTAAAGAAGATTTGGAAATGAAGAAAAAGTTTGAAGAATTGAGAATATTAAGACAACAAGCGGAGATCATTTTAAAGAAAAAAGAATCATTAATTCAGGTAATGTTTTATAATCCATACTTCTTCCTACTATAATATCATTCATTATTTAATTACCCCCACACACACTATTCTTATTATGGTGTGTTGATTACCTCTTATTCTAAACGATTTATTCTTATTGTTTTCAGGGTCAAATAGATCAATATCGTACAATGATGGACAAGTTGGAATCAGAAGAAAATAATCCAAATAATAATGCAAAAAATGAGAAAATATTATCAAATATAGAAACGAAAATCATTGATTTGCAATCACAGCTTCGAATCGTTAGAGAACAAATGGAAAAAGCGAATTCTTCCAATCAAGCCATTCCATCATTATCGACTGTATCATACTCGAATCCAGTGATTCATAATCATTCCGGGGCCTTGAGAGGGGGTGGTGGCAGAGGGGGTAGAACAGGTAGAGGTGGTAGAGATGGAAGTGGGAGAAATCAGAAATTATCTAATAAATATGTATTAGGAATGAGCGAATCGAAGAAATCCGATGATATCAACCAGAACCAAGATGTTCAAAATAATGATAATAATGATACTAACCATAATGATAATGAAATGATAATAAATTCACATGAAAATGATGGTTAATTATTATTATTATTAATATTATATTATAAAAATATCATATTATTCTACCTGTCTCATCATATCTTACTGTGCCTCACTATTTCTTGTCATGTTTGATAAAATCTAATGATCATCATTTATCGGTATTATAATTATTGATTGATTTTATTACCGTCAAGATATCCCATCAGTACTTTGTCATAATAATTTACCTTATTTTATAATATTAATTTATTCTCAAAAATAATTGAAAATTAATATTTTGTAATTTGCAATACTAAGAGTTATGATTATAGTTTGTGATGCAATAATAAAACAATGAACTTCTTTTCATCATGAATAGCTTTGTTGTACATAATGCGATCGAATTGATTAATCAATGGATGACTAGCCCCCTGCCACTGTATATGATGCCGTGAAAGATGTTTCGTTTATAATGACCCCTTAAATTGGAACCCCCTTAAATTAAATAAATATAAGGGGTCATCATAAAACAAAACATTAAATAAATATAAGGGGGTTCCAATTTAAGGGATCATTATAAAACAAAACATCTATTACGGCATCAGCAGGGGGGACTAGTTACATAATTAATGCTGAGATAAGCTGGATGTTAACGAAAAAGTTATTTAAAAGTGATATTTTTTCTTCCATTTAATAATAATTATTAAAATCCTGATTGTTTTTTAAGTTGGATTAAGTATATGATTTATGGTAGGCTGTAATTGCTAAGAATTGGTTGGGATGTTTTCGCATCCCTGATGTGGTGGACCAAGGATACACGCATAATCATGAAATATGCTCACTTAATCTATGGTATCAAATGTATTGTATTTGAATATGATTCCAGTTGACGATGAATGATGTATTATATTTATACAACAAATACTATAATATGCATTCCTGTTGCAGTTATAATAATGAAAATATTTTGGATTATTATTACATCTATGAGAAATACAAACGCCGATAGCATATTCCAATCACCACCATATCTAAATAATTAGTTGTTGATTGTAATATTAGATAAAACAATTGTTTTGCTACAGTATGTTATCATTTTAAGAATTTATTTATATGTAATTTTGTCATGATTATTATAACATGGTATGTACAATAAAATTATTATCATATCATTCATTATTCCATCATGCTGGCATGACTATAGTTTCAAAAATCATGACTTGAAAGAAATGAAGCTACATGACATGAGAATATTATAGTTCTTGTCTGGCAGAGTTCATCTTTTTCTTATTTTGTGCAAATTTCATATTTTGATTTATTACTTTTTGACGTCCATCATTAGCAGCTTTCACTTTTTTTTTCACTTGTTGGTCAATTTTTTTCTGTGCATTATTTGTTGCAGATTTGATTCTACTTTCATCTTCAATGGCATCGACCATCTTTGCCGCGGTGTGTTTGTTGCCAGCAGTGTATGAGATTTTTTCTGCGATCGCTTCTTTAGGCATACCTGATGCTTTCATCGCGAGCACTCTCTTTTTGGTAGCTTCATCTAATTTACTAACTTTATCGATGATATCCTTGCTTTTTCGTTGTCTTACTTCAGGCTGTAATAAAATAATAAAATGTAACGCAACAACAATGACAATTGATATGAACATTAATATATCATAAGATTGAATTTGATGAGAGTCGTCATGTACAAATAATTGTATATAAAAGATGTATTACACATCATATTTTACCTCTTTATTACCATTGGAAGCTCTTGTTGAAGCAACTGCATAAAGGTGAAGGAGGATTAAAATGATAGACAGGTTTGTAATTACCAACAAATTCATTTTGATTATTAGTGTTATTGATTTTAGTTAAATTAAGTAATCTATTATTTTTATGGAAAATGTATGATATCAATTATGATATAATGTTTGATGTTGGATGCGATAATACTGTATAATTAAGTATTTTTCAAAATTTTAAGATTTAAGAAATATAAAATAAATTCTTTCTTTATATTTTTCTCGCCCTTGTATATTTTTCTTATTTTAACAACTTTTGGCAGCACCAATCACTGAAATAATAATGTTACAATGGAAAGAAATAATAACTGATGGATGCAGAGAGCTCGAGCTATATATAAGTAATAAAAAGCATGAGATGAGAATATTGCACTACGGGGATGCATAAAAAGACCGTAATACTGAGCCGTTTCGTACTAATGATGACCGGTACAAAGTTTAACTTCTCCATACTTTTGTTCAGATTTTTTATTGGTTGAAAGAGCCCTTCCGTCCTTCCGTTGCTTCAAAAAGATTGAAGTTATAAGCTGAATATCAGTTGTATGCAGTGCATATTCACTAATGTGATATAATTTATGTTAATATACTTGGTTATTCTTAAATATTTCGTTTTAAGGTTGTTTTTTTGACACATTCCACATAAAAACTAATTTTAAGAATAATGAATGACATATATTGGATGAAAAATTCTGCTGAATAGTATTAAAAGCTGCTATTATATTTGTTTGAGTTGTATTAAATGCTTCTGGATCTTTCAAATAATGGGTTCTCTTTCAAATAGAATAAGGCAAGTATTATCGAAAATGTTTATGATTAAGGTTAAATTCTCATTGATTATCACAAGTATGTATGTAAAAAATCAATTTCTTTCCAAAGTTTTGAATAACATTATTATCATATTACACAAAAGTATAAATCCCTCACTTGCTTTATAAGTAAAAAGTAATGATGAGTTGTGTGAGTTACCATGACTATGATATATTACCGTTATCCGCTATGTTGTAGTCGCAGGGGCTGTTTTCTAAATCAATTAATGAAATAACTCAATTTTCTGAAATGATTGAAAAAATAGCAATACAGTATCATAATTTGAGCAAATATCAATCATAGCTTACCACAATTGGAGCATTTTGTAATCGTCTTCCTTTCATATAATTCTCATCTCTTAACTTATCATAAAACTTTTTGAAGTAATTTTTCACAAAATCTGATTGCAATATTTGTAATAATAATATTTGAGCGACGATTCTCATAATATGCATATCTATAATAAAATTCAACAAAAATAAAATAAAAATGGTATATATAAATGGATCAGATATGTTGATAATAAGCTAACCTGTGAGATTAATGTCAATGAAATAATTCGTGATGTGATACAAGACCAGCCCAGTGGCTACTATAATAGTAATATTTTTGAAAACAATCAAAAATAATGGTCTGATTAATACATTTTCAAGTATAGTAATTTGATCTGATGATAAATATCCTCTCATATGAAAACTATGCAAACAAAGCACGACAGCTAATCTCGAGTGCTTTATCTGATCACTAAACTTCAAGTCATTCATAATGATCGGTCCATATCGCTGTGAGAGAATCAATGACACCAATGGTTGTAATATCAATATTCCTTGCAAAAATAATCTTACGAATTGAAAAGAAGATGCATGATATGTGGTATTATCATAATTGTCGAAGAAAATGTGTTGAAAATGTAATTTATCTGTTGAAGGAGCGACGATAATTATTTGAAGCCACAAACCAACGCTTATATTGATTCCAATAAACATCATGGCATTCTTCACAACTATAAAAACAAATAAATGTTATTAAGGTTATTATAAAATACATACCTAATTTATAAAAAAGAGAAAATAATAATAAAATAATGATTACAATAATAATTCAAATAATATAGAATGTGATCATTTCAAATGTATATAATTGGGGCATAATAAGAATTATCTACCCCATAATTTACAATTAAGTATTCAAAATATTAATAAATAACATTTTATAAAGCCCCTAATTATGATAAATAAACACCTTTAATTGTAACGCTTCGATTGGCAGCACTAGTAAATGGAGCAATAAATAGACGGAAAATATTATAACCTAATTTTTGTTTTCTCATTTGTATCAACACATCAATTACCCATGAAATAACGAAATAACCGACTACGAAACAGATTGGATCATGGCATAGCCAAGATGGGATTTGACTTATGGAATATATTTGTCTTCCGATTATTAATGGTGTCACTACTCCAGCAGTGGTGATTATATTTATCAGTGTAATTGATATAGTTAATAATAATGCACAACGAAGCAACCAATAGGAAGGGATTACTCTTGGTGCAACATTCTTCTCCAGAGCAGATGGTTCTTCAGTTCCCCATGCCCAACGAGACTAAATATGAGTCAAAGGTTACATAAATTAATATCATAATATTTTATAATAATACATTAACAAATAATATTTATCTTTTATTATAATTAACAATACTATCAAATAATTACCGAATTAGCTGTGCGATTATCCCATCCTGGAGGAGGTCTTGGTAAAGGTTTTCCAATGAGATAGTCTTCTTGGTCATTCGATGCGTCAAGATTCACATTATTACGAGAAATATATTTCTATAAGAAAGAAAGATTATAAAAAATACATTTAGTTAATTATTAGTAACATGAAAATATCATTGAAGATATTTTTGAAATACCTTTTGAAAATATTATATTTTCCTATTTAAATATGTTATTAAAATATATAATATTATATATATTCAAGCGTTTATGAAATATAATATTACAGATTACTTACCATACTCTTTTTAATCATTGGGAATGGTATGATATATCGAGTTAGACCGATAGCAGCACATGCCTTCAACAACCATTCATATTGAATCTTCCCAATAATATCTTTCTTCTTATCCAAAATAGAGAGAAAAGTGATATGGCAAAACATTAGTTCCAATGGCAGTTGTATTTGAGGAGTTATGTACCATAATCGAACATCATATGCAGGTAAAAGTCCGAAATATATCAAATTTTCTGTCATTTTCATAGGAATTGCAACTAAAATCATCATTAAAAACATATAGACAAGCATTGAAATGAAGATTCTTCGGATATGAGTTAATCCGCTTTCATTTACTAATGAAGTGATTAAATCAATATGTGCTTCCTATTTGAAATAAGAATAATATATATTTAATAATATATTAATAATAAGAATTGAGTTGATTATTATTGTCACAGTAACTTACTTGAGGACGAATTATCTTTGCAAATATAGCTGGATGCACGACCTGTAAAAATAATAAAAAGATTCCATTTTATTACTTTTATTATTCCAGATTAAATAAAACAAATCATTTTAACTTATAAAAGCGATTAAATTATTATTGGTTTAATGATAATTAATTTTACATTATTAATATTTTATGTGATAATAACCTCTCTTAACTGCAGCACTGATATAGTCATTGTTAACATGAATGTTATACCAGAAACCCAAGCAAGTGACAAGCAACCAACTATATTTGATGACAGAAAACTCGCCCAATTCTCGATCGTACTATGCAAAATTGTATTCGTAGCCAAAAACAGTATCATGGAACCTAAATTATGCATAATAAAAATGAATAAATTAATTATAGTAATTTTAAATTATAATAATTAATACAAATAAAATAAATTTTATAATATTATAAACTTAACCTAATAAAATAGGCAAAATGAATATTCTCATGACAAGCAAACCCCCTACTTTAACCACGACAGATGTTTTATTTACTAAATTTACTATAACTGACAAATGACGATTGATGAAGAAGCTATTCACTGCACCGACAGATAAGTTAAGGAGAAAAACTACACAAAATATTGTCACGAAACCCATTCCAATGAAGTATACATCAATGATTTGAATTGCATTAGTTGTTTCATTTGAAAATAATATCACAAAATTAATCGAACGAACGATAATATTTGATTTCAGTTGATCAATAAATATTGTATTATTCATATTCATTAAAAATAAATTTATTCGATTAAAAATAATTTGAGTGATCATTTTTCCAATAAGATATGGTAATGAACCAAGAGTTGTCATATATAACGAAGAAAATCCAACCAGCCACAAAGCATTTCTGAACATGAAGTGAAAAGGTCCATCAAGTCCAAGCAACTCGAACAACGCGACTCTTATCTCCACACCGACTTCTTGCACATCATCGATATTTAGATTCAAATTATTCGCATTTAGGTCATTATTATTATTATTATTGTTATTATTTTGGTCAGCATTTGCATTATTTATTATTTCATCTTCATCATCTTGAACAACATTATCATGTATTACATTTTCTTCGAATTCTTGTTCAACTATATGATCATTAAGTTCATTTTGATTTACTTCATTGGTGTTGATTTCTGTTTCTAGAGTATCTGCTCTATTCTGTTTCATTTGGTTGGGATTTGATTCATTCAATTCATCAATCATATCAAACCCCTCAAACATTGGGTGCTCATCCTTGTCAACTAAAGGTTTGAATTGGCCATACCAAATATCATCCATTACTTTGGAATCGTTTAATTTAGCTTCATCGTTGGTATGATTATCGATTAGATTATTAATAATAATATTATTATTTGAATCATTCAACACCAGCTTTTCATAAGGATTTGAACTGGAATCATAGGACTTTTTGCTGTCAGATTCATTAGTATCATTTCCACTCAGTTTAGTCACTGAAATCAGAGTGTTATCTTCATCACTTGGAAATAGAAATTTCTTACTTCCAACCATAGCATCTTGATCCAATTGAGTATTTCTTCGTTTGAGGGGACTCTCATCTAATAATATCCCTTCATCTAACCGATCATCATGACTTATACCTTTACCCTGGATATGAATTGGATGTATAGCATTGTTTCTATTTTTAAATTCTTGATTATCAGGCTTATTGTTAGTTTGCAGCTGAGCTGGTTGAGGTCGAGGGATTCCTCTTCTCTGCCTAATGTTAATTACTGCGGGATTTCTATTATTATTTCTATTGACGCCATCAACTCTTCTAACGTTGTTATTTCTGTTGTTATTAGCGTTGGCATTATTATTCATGGGATTATTATTTAATCCATTATTTTGATTATTGTTTTGATTATTACCATTTTGATTCCAATGAAATCTCAAAAAGTCGGTGAACGACATCTATTATCAAATAGAAACTTTTTAATCCAAAACAATTGAATATTTGATAAGATAAAATTTAAATATAATGACTCAAGATTAAATATGTGTGTTGATTGATATATAAATTAATGAATAATTGCTTACCAAAATTAGTAGCGACAGCGCGATCACTGCATCGATCACAATTCCACTTATAATATTACTCGAAATACTTTGAAAAAAAATATCATGTCTTTTATGACCAATGCAAATATAGTATATACATGTGGTGGAAAAAGGCACAATGACCAACCATATTAAAACAGCAGTGATTAGTCGCAAAGTGTAAGGAAGGATTTTTCGGATAAGAAATAAAAATACTGAACGCAACAGAACTTTAAATGGCAAAGTTGCAGGCGTTCCCTCAGCATACAGAGGAACGAACTGATATTTAGCATTACACAATTCACACGATTCTTTTTTTGAATGCGCCAACCATGCTTCTAAACATTCTTGATGGACTAGCCCGATGCTACCAGTACATAAGCATGGAGTATACAGCGGTCCAAGTTGATCATTATCTGCACCGCAACGGCATACTCGACATTCTAAATCACTATCAGGTGAATTTACGTTAGTTTCCATAAGTGTTATTACAGTATTGAGTCACAAAGTAAATAAAATAATTAAATATTTAATGAGTTACTGAGTTACTGTATGACTAAGAATTATATTGATGGATATAAAACGAATAATAACACAGCATCAATACCGCAAACTACAGTAATAATTAATAGTTTTTAAAAGAATTTACGCTACCGAGTTATATTATTGTATTATTATGATATTATGATTGTTCTCCAACAATTCCCCCCAAAAATTATGAGATACACAAATTTTCCCGCCGTCGGGGAGGAATATATCACACACTTTTCGTAAATAAAATAAAAATGTCGTGTTTAAACAAATATTACCTAAAACAGTCTTTGATATCAAATATTTTAGCTCAAATGCTTTGCTTAAATATTTTCACATCGGAGTAAATCTTGTGCAATCAAATCCGCCGGTATACGGATTGATTACATTAACTATATCTAGTACAATAAA
The DNA here is from genome assembly GCA_015144975.1 of Epipyxis sp. PR26KG. NCBI lineage: Eukaryota > Chrysophyceae > Chromulinales > Dinobryaceae > Epipyxis > Epipyxis sp. PR26KG. The sequence continues at coordinate 32,791 of VKHH01005884.1, read as the reverse complement.
GTTACATCAACTTAACTATCCTGTTTAAAACACAAATAACAAAAATGAGCATAGAGCGGTATGATCCAATTCGTGTAATTGGGGAAGGAAGCTTTGGAAAGGTGGAGCAAGCAAAATTTCACACTGTTTATACTGTTATTAATTTTGTCAATTAATTAAGTCAATTCAACTATTATTTAAATACATTGTTCTATTTCATAATCGTTTTAGGTATACTTAATGAGAGACAAAATCAAAAGAAACTTTGTTTGTGTTAAAATAATAAAAATAAAGAATATTCCAAAGAAGGAGCGTGAAGCGACGAAGGCAGAAGTCGATCTTTTGAGGCGATTACATCATCCAAATATTGTTCGATATTTGGATTCATTTCTTTCAAAAAATGGTGAAAGTTTATGTATTTGTATGGAGTACTGTGATGGGGTAAGTGAATTACCTATATTTGCAATTTTTCAAGATTGCTGTTATTAGCGGATTAATCCATTTGTTGTTTCAACGAGTCGTATTGTAGTGTCATGGTATATTTATTTTCTTAATTTGTATTCCTTCTTTATTCTAGGGAGATTTAGCTTCACAAGTGAAAGCGGCTCGCAGAAACTTGTTTTCTGAAGGGAAAATATTGCATTGGTTTGTTCAACTTGCTTTAGGATTACATTATATGCATAGTAATAAGGTTTTGCATAGAGATTTAAAGACGCAAAATGTCTTTCTTTTGGGAAATGGTCGGCTTGTGTTAGGTGATTTAGGTATTTCTAAAGTGCTAGATGGTACTATGGACTTCGCACAAACATGTATCGGCACTCCATACTGTAAGTAGAATGTTTTGAATAAAATGGGAATTACCGGTAGGCTTATTTTGTATGTCATATTCGTAATAATTGTCTAGATATGAGCCCTGAAATATTTAAAAATAAGCCATATGGTTACAAATCCGACGTATGGGCATTAGGTTGTGTTCTTTATGAGATGACTACTTTGAATCATGCATTCGATGCTAATTCTTTGAATGGATTGGCAACAAAAATTGTGAAAGGAAAGTATCCTCCTATCCATGCTAAATATAGTCGACATCTAAGAGAACTGATTGGTCAAATGCTGCTTTTAAATCCTCAACAAAGACCGGATTTAGACCAAATTTTGCGCAAGCCTTTCATCAAAAAGCATGTGATCGACTTTTTCACAGACATTGCTTCCAGACCAACTAATAGTATTGGAGAAGGTACAATGATTGTAAAAGCAGCGGCAGGAGGGCAAGTGAGTGGATTGGGTAATGATAGCAATATGATCTCTCTTCGACAACAGCTTCACGCTCTCGATATGACGCAAGCTGTGCAAGATGCTCTTCAACCTAAACCAGCTTTGGCAGAAGTAAACGATGAACAAGCACTAAGATTGGCGAAAGAGCAAGCTAGTGCATTGAAACGCGAGCAAGAGCATAAGAAAATGGTCGAGGCAGCATTAGAAAAGTTGAGATTAGAAAGAGAAAATAGAGTTAAGGAAAGGGTCGAACTTGGAGGTAAAGGGGGGTTACAAAGACCAGCTGGCTATCCTCAACAAGACAGGCGAGGCAATCAGCAAGTACAGCAACAGGGTAATAATCGACCAACTCCAATCAAACAAGCGCCTGTGCAATCAGGTGGACCTCCACGGCAAGTTAGTCAGCCATCATTAATTAATAATAATCAAAATCAACCATCCTCTGAAGCTGCAAGAAAAGAATATGCTGTACGGGATAGAGGTTTAAATTGGAACAAAAAACAGTCTGATGATGATAACTCATCTCAAAATTCCGCCAGAGATAAGCCAAAGGTACAACCTGCTGCCGTTGGTGGTGCAGATCGTCGAAGATCATCATTTGGTGAAGATCGTGATAAAATTGCGGACAGGGAGCGCAAAGCAGCTGAAGAAAAAAAGAAGCTTCAACAAATAGCAGATGACAAAAGAAGAGATGAAGTCAGAATTGAAGCCAGGGCTAGAGAGGAAGCTCGTCTACGCGAAGAAGCTTTCAAATTGAAAGAAGAAGCATTAGCAAAGCAGAAAAATGATATTATTCGAGCCCAAGCTGAAGCTGCTGCTCGAAGAGATCAGCTTAGAGAAAGAGAGCGATTGAGACAAAAAGAAGAAATTGAGCAATTAAAAAGAGATAAATTGGAACTTGATAGACGATCTAATGAGCGTGATCGAATCAGAGAGGATAGAAGAGCTCAAGAGAGGGACAGATTAGAGTCGTTAAGGAAAGAGCAGTTAGAAGCACAGGATAAAGCTGGTCAGTTTGCTCCCACTCCTAGAAGCAGTCGCTTGTCCGAAGAAGAGCACACAGGTATGTCAGCTAGAGATCGTGTTGTCAAACAAAAACTAGAAAGACAAGCGAAAGAAGAAGCAGAGCGATTAGAAGCTCTTAAAATAGCAGAAGCTGCTAATCGTAAAATAAGAATCGATGCTCAAAATCAATATCGTAATATTTATCATCAACAAGAAAATGTTGGGGGTGGCGGAGGGGGGTATGGGAAGCCATATCGTGATCCGAATAATGATGACCAACAATCAAGATATGAGTTTGATCCTTCTGGCAGAGGTAAGGTGAGAGACGCGATGGATTTGGATGAATTGAATGATCGATTGAATGAAGCCACCAAGGGCAGGTCAAGGTGAGGAATTATGATAATTCGAGCAATTATCATATTTTATTTTTATTTGATTGAATTTTAGGTATGATAATGAACAATCTCAACAGTATCGACGTGCGGTGAGTGATTTAGGAAAACAGAATTTGAGCATCGAACATGATTCTGAAGAGGAAGAGGATGATTGGAATAATGAAGATAATATGATAAATAATGCTGGAAATAGTGAAGAAGAAGAGGAAGACCTTCATGTCAGTGCAATTATCTTATTCTTATTACGTTATATTACTCCTTAATACTATATTATCATTATTTTCTTTACAATTGTTATTATTATTTTCAATTGAAAAACTCATAGCAAGGTTATTTTTCAAGCGTTATTATTATTAACAAGAAGATACAAGATCAATTATCTTTTTAAACACAATAATAATAATTTTTATTTTAATTAATTTTATAATAGCGAAAAGAAGAAGAACTTCAAGCAGAGTTGAATTTTGCGACCTTACGCGTGAATGAATTGAAGAAGACTCTTCAAGAAACAAAGTCATTCATCGGGCAACGTGTAGGAGTCAGTCGCGGGAATGCTGATAATGGGTCATCTCCGATGAATAAAAATCGCCATAATAATCGTAATGTTCAGCCCGCTGGGAGGAACATGCCAGTCGAAGACGAAGAAGATGAGGAAGAAGATGATCGTTATGGAGATGATGACACTGATATGGATGTAAGTATCATATGATAATCTAGAATGATTATTTTTTTTGTCAAACAAATCATTTCAAAACATGAACTTGATAGATTTCAAAACATGAACTTGATAGATTTCAAAACATGAACTTGATAGTTCCATGCGACACATCATCCATTTCATGGTTGCATACATTGAAACTTACTATCAATCATGCGAATTATTTATTATTATTATCATTATTAGTATAAGTGTTATTATTATTGTGGATGAATTTAAGTGAATTATTATGGTTATGTTAAAATTATTTTAGGAAAATTATGATGAAGAGGAAGAATCGTCTGCTCCTACTTCTACTAAAGCCCCGTCATTCAACCCCTCACCGAAGATAGCAGACAATAGACCTATTAATGGACAAGCTAAATCATCATTTGGTAATAATAGTAATGATCCTCAAGGGGAAACAATCCGTCGATTTAAGGATCGGGACCGTCCAATTCCTGTCGATGATTCTCCGTCAACGTCCGGAAGGTTAGGAGACCGGATTGAGCGGTTACGACATCGCTGCATGGAAGCACTAGGAAAAGATGCATTTGATGATGCTTATAATTTCTTAAAACAACATGAAGAGGTGAGAATCTTCATTATTTTATAATAGATTTTTTAATAATTAAATATCATTTAATGTATAATAAATAGTTTCACATCATCATAATGCTTTTTATTTGACATCATAAGCATTATTATTTCTTAAAATTATATTATAATTATTGTTATAATAATTTTATATTGTAACCTAAAACATTATTTGATAACTATCATAATGATAATTTATGATGACTATATCATTATGAACTGAATGATTATATTATAATTAAATTATGATAGGAATCGCAAGGTTATGATAATGGACGTGACATGAATGATGATAATTATGATATGAAGAAGATTTCTCGTATTCGTGCCATATTAGGTGAAGGCAAAGCGATCTATGGGGGACTGATCGAACAATTAATATTTATGGAAGACACACACAGTGGTTGACATTTTAATAAGAATTACTTAGCCGTTCATCCATTCATCCACAGTACTTAATATTTCATCCATAATTTCACAGCAAATAAGAAATATTTCAAACCTTTCAGTTCGATTTGAAACTGTTAAAATAAGCTTATTACATACTTGTAAAATTTGTCAAGTTGATTCATAAAAAATAATAATCATTTCGCTCATCATTTGCTTTATTATATCCTTGATTATTATTATTGTTACTGGTTATAAGTTAGTATCTACTGTCAAATTGTTTCATATTATGATATTATTTCGTTCTATACACTTCACAGTACCAGTATTGATGTTTATAATATTATTTTGTGTCTAGTTTGTTTATAATCCCGGAATCACCGGTAAAATAATAACATAAAACATAGTTTGTGAATAAAACACATAATAATTATAGAATTCGGAATTTCAATTAATTTTTATTATTTATTATTAGTCAGATGTATTTTTTATGTTAGTATTCCATTCACTGGTTATACTCATAACCGATAAGTAAAATGTAAGTAACATCAATATCAACTTAAGAACAAGACATTATAGTAATACGAAAATATCGTTAGTAATAATAACAGATATTAATTAAGAATAATTATTCTTGACGTGAAAATTAATCTCAATAGACTAGAAATATAATTGTATTTTAATTGGGAAGTTATGATTCTATTGACAAGGGCTGACTAACTAACGGAGGCTGACTAACTAACGGAGGTGAGGGTTTCAACGATTTTTTCTTCTTTATATTTTCAAGTGATTTTAATAGGGTACTTATAATATATATGAACACCCTAGAGCCTTCTTCGGTGGTGTCTCTGCGAGCCAATTCTAACAAAGCTTCTACAACATCCGCTTTGCTTTTAGGACTTGTGTTTAATATACCCTTATTTTTGTATTCCGTAACGATAATATCATCGAAGAATTTTGGCATAGCATATTTGGGATTATTTTCAAGTACAACACTTGCTTTTAATATCAAATTTTCACGACCACCTTCTGCATATATATATTGCAGCACGATGGGTTTAAGTATTGCATCTCCCATTAGCGCTAAATTCCGATACTCTATACCCCCCTTCTTCTTTAAACCAATCACATTTTCGATCAATAATTTACATCGATCAAGAGTAGATGCATCTTGCTGTCCATTTTCTTTCAATGATTTCAGATTTATTCCATTTGGAAATCCTA
>VKHH01005884.1:0-27132 GCA_015144975.1 Epipyxis sp. PR26KG | reverse complement strand
CTCCTTGGAAGGAATTTTAGCTTCCACTTTTTGTGTTTGAGTATCTTTTTCTATACCCCCCTTCTTCTTTAAACCAATCACATTTTCGATCAATGATTCACATCGATCAAGAGTAGATGCATCTTGCTGTCCATTTTCTTTCAATGATTTCAGATTTATTCCATTTGGAAATCCTATTTTCTTTGTTGATGAATTTTTGCCATTCCTTTTCCTTTTCGATGTTGTTGATTTTGTCTTCTCCTTGGAAGGAATTTTAGCTTCCACTTTTTGTGTTTGAGTATCTTTTGATAAAATTTGCAAAACATACAGAATAATGGTTTAGCGATGTCCTTAGCGCATTATCATAATCGTAATCATCGCAAAATTTCGTTTACCTATATGTAGCAGTGCATTTATAGTGTTTTTGAAGGTCTTGATGTTACTTGAAACTTTGAGTACGTTTCTGCTGATTGCCAAAACAAACATTGTTTTAAAATTATTATCTTAAGCAAATTTGCCAGAAAAGAATGTTTAAAGTGCTGTAACGCTGTAACTGTATTTGATTTGTTTAATGGTAACTTTAGGCTAAATTCACTAAAATTTATATTTCTCTTGAATATTTGTATGTTTGTTGTAATTAAAATACATATACACTACAGATGTTAGTCTTTTTACAGAACGAACATATATACAATATAAACGTATAAATTGTATTTGCTGCAGTGATGTTATGATTTTAAATTACACAAAAACACTGCTGGAAATGTATTCCACATTTAAATGGAAGTATATTTGTTTTTCTATATCTATATACAGTATGGGAACCATCATATTTGGATATTTTAGATGATGATAAAATTAGTTATTTCGCCATTATTAAAAAGTCAGCTAAAATAAGTATTTAAAATAGAATGAATGAATGAATTAATTAATTAACTTGCTTTAATGAAATAATGGATGGTTGTACTACTCGTTATTTAGATCTACAGTAAATATCAAATCAAAACAAATTTACACAGTGAAACACCTTTATAAGCTTGTCTAATAATAGTTGTACTATTTTAATGATATTTTTGAATATCTTAAAGTTCATTAAGAGTTTTAAACATATGAAAAAGGCGTTATTTTTCAAAATAACAAAATAAATAATAATAATAACTCGAGTAAAAATTCAAAAAAACATAACCATAGTTATTACTGATGCTCAATATACTTTTCGGGCAAAAGTTTAAATGCATTTATTCACCCCTCTGTTAGGAGTAATTAACCCAAAACATCTTCCCATTAGAAGAAAGGAATTATAACCTGCGTTAAATGGTGTGAATAAATTTTCCAGTGTGGGGTTTTGCTGGTTTCTATGTACGACGGTATTAATATAGGGTGTTGGTTTATAAATTTATATAGCATTGTATTATTATCGAAACTTAAGGTATAATCGAGAAGAGCTAGGAGTAAAAAAGGTAAATTGAGGTGTAAGAAATATTTTCTTTCAAACAATAAAATATTGTATTAATAAAGTTACAACGAGGCAACTACTGTAAGAAGGATATTAATTTAACATTATTTTCATTAATATATTAACAAAGAAACGTTAAAATTAACACGCGATTGGGATTCGAAAAGCAACTGGACTTTTATGGAACAAAACCAACATCTTCTGCATGTGCTGCATAGGGTCAAACGGAATAGAGTAATATTATTTTTACTCTATAACATCGCTTTTAGATTTTAATTTTTGAGTGAGTGATTGTAAAAATACAATCTGTGTGTTTCATCTACATGCAAGAAATTGGGCAGTTTGGGATTGACTGTTTAAACACTTGATTTTAATTTTAACGAAAAGTTATTTTTATATTCTTAGCATTCTTAATTAAAATGAACAAACCACCAACGGTATACATTGTAATAAATAGATAACTTCAGGTCTTAGACGCATAATGACCATTGCATGTCGAAAATAAAACACATACAATTAGCCTACAATTTTCAAATGATACTGTCCCTGTGTTACTCTATGCCACCGGATAATGGTAATAATAACAAAACAAAGTCATATGAAATATATCATACAATTATCAGCCAATAGAATGATGCTGATTGGAATGGGGTTAAAACACAGAATGCATAATTAGCTAACTGATGATTCTTGGAAGAATGCTATTCGATGCCATGAACTTCAGAATAGCAGTTGGAATCTAAGCAAAATAGAATTAATAGTCATAATATTATTATTTTTGTAAATATTTTTTTCTGGCATCGAATAAAATGAATCATGATAATATTAAAATTATATAATGATAATGATATCCTGATTATATGTAAAAAAGAGAAAATAATAAAAATAAAAATCATGAAAATAATAATATTGAATTTAAATAAGATAATATATATTGAAAAGAAAAAAGAAATTTGTAAAAATTCTTATTAAAAATCACTTATTATTTTGCTACCTCTTGTAAAACTTCTTCAGCTAATGCCTCTGCTCCATGCTGCATTGCAGCCTTAAATCTGAATAATAGGAAATAAAACAAATAATATAATAAAAATTAAAAATAACAAATTAATAATAAGGAAGTCAAAGAAAATATTGGATGAGCTTGATATGATGAATTGATTCAATCTCCTTACGTTTGTATGAGTCATCTGTACTTCATATATACGTTATAATTTTAAAAATAAGAAATCAAGTCCATAACAGATAATAAACATCGACTATGTCACTTATAATTATATGACTTACGGGACCACTTGAACGATATCTCTCACTGCAATTCTTTCATCCAACTTTAGAGCTTGATTGTCACCATCTAATTCAATTAAAGCTTGATTTTTGGAGAAATCTTCTTCCCCAACTCCAACAATAACTATTGACAAAGGTTGATGAGAAGCCTCAATAATAGCCCTTTTCGTCGCCTCAATATCAGATAAAATCCCATCGGTAAGCATCAATAGTATCGTGTAGTGCTGATCATTTTGACTGAAATACAATAAACATCAAATTAATACATTAGAATGGAAAAAATATAAATGTTGTAAGTCAATACTAACATTCTTCGGGATGATTTTGCTTTTTCCGCTGCTACTTCAATTATTGGAGCAAACTTCGTTTCTCCCTGGGGGAGGACTTCTGTGACCACTTCATTATACGCCTGAAACGGATGGTTGAAACTTATTTGATGCAGGTTTAAAATATAATAACATTAACATGTAAGGAAATGGTCAGAATATAATTACACCTCTTGCCAATACGTAATAGACAGTGAATACACAAGCACTCGCATAGCAATTATTTATCATTAAAAAATCACCAAATAAATAATAGACATCAATTATCTTAATATTGATGAAATAATATTACTAACTTTAAGGATTCCGGCCACTCCTATTACTTCAGGCTGATCTGCGATCAAAGGGAAATCATGTTGAATATCTTCGCTATAAGTTCCGTCGATATTAGCGACTTTGGCTCCAAAGCCATACACAGGATAAGATTTGTCTGTGTCATACGGCTCCAATATTCGACCTACACTTATGATAGCTTTTTGGTATTCATTCTTATCATTCATTGATTCCATATCATTATTCGTGGTAGACTTTGGGTTGAAATGATGTAACGATGTTGGTTCTGAATAATCGCCATTAGAACCAGTGAAGTCAATGGCAACAACAAGCGATAACTCACAACCACCAGCTATATACTACAGCATAACAACACACCAATATCAAAAGTAACCCATATGAGATAGTTAATGCTATTCTTACCTCAGCAACTGTATGTCTGTAGTCAATTGATGAATTGTCAAAATAAAGTTTTCCTGAATTATCATAACCATCTTTATTTTTCTTATGCTGTTTAATTATTGGAAAACCAGAACTACCCATACCAATAATTGCTTCAATTGTCGTCTCCACCGATCCCATCGATTTGATCTCTTTACTGTCACTCATATTGAATATATCTATCTTTAGAACCGTTGACTGCTTTGTTTGTAAGCCGCAAATCACAGCTAATGGAATGTCAAGGCTTCCCCAAAATGGTTGTAATGTATTAACTACAACAGGATTCGATCGAAAAACTTCAACTATTTCACCATCAGGATCGACTCTAATTAAGATATGAAAATATTAAATGTGAAAATCGAAACGTCATAAAGCTGATTGAGCAAGTACACCTTGATATGACATAGAAAGGATGATGAGCAACCCATAAATTGAATTTGCTTTTACTTTCGAGATTTTCTGCTCGAATATTTCTAGTTACAAAAAACGGTTTTTGTTTAGCAAATCCTCGAATGGTTAACACAGAAACAATCTCTGTCCTGTAATATAAGAAACAAATTTAGTAAAATCTAAAATTACGATATTAATTGGGTGCTAGTTACCCTAGCTTTGCATCAAGGGTTAATGTACACTTTTTACTTGTAACTAATGTAGACAACAAAAAGTTCGTCTCTCCTAACAGTGCATGCTTACTACTAAAACCATTGAAGGTTACTGGAACACCAGGCCGCTGCAAAAATATCTTCACATGACACTATTATTATAATTATAATTATTATTATTGAATTAATTTAATGTTAAGTTACAGTACTTATAATGATTAGTATTCATCATACCTTCTGAACATGTTGTAAGATAAAATGAATTATGATAGGACTCCAAGCCAAAGATCCAGTGGCAGCTACGGGCTAAACGATATTCGTAATCGATAATGGGAATTGTTGAAAAGTACAATTTATTTCGCATATTCTTACATCACTTAATCCAATTAATTTAAGATTTTGATGACCTTCTGCTTGATACACAGCCACAAATATCATGGACGAACTAGAAATTTATATGTGTTATATTGAATTATACTTAGCAATAATTACTAAAGCAAATAATTAGCAATACAAAATTATACGATATTAAGCATGTTAGTGATAAATTGATGGTACTGTATAAATACTGTATAATAATACATAAGCCTACACAATAATAATAAATAACAATGCATAGACATACTGCAGTACATAAGACTACTGTATTTCACATTTTACAGTTTACATGTTTACATTATTATATTATTATATAAACATATAAACTTGTGGCTCACTTTTGGCAAAATACCAAAATCATGATATAAAACACTAAAATGGTTGATCGTAAATTAAAATGAAGACTCATAGATTAATATACCTGGTCATTGGTATGTTTGTTTGATAAAATCCATCAGTAGATATTAGTAATTCAATAGGTTCTGCATCTCGATGCAGCAATTTACTGTTTTTTATGTCGAAGAAAGCCGACATCGATATCAAATTTTTAAGAATGAGTTGATTAGTAGAATTTAAGAGACTAACTTATTGAATAAAAAACAAATTTTTGTTGGTATATATAGGATCCCACACATCCCACTCTCAAAATAATTAATGAACATATGAAGCGTTTACATTGTTATTATATGTAGATGGTAGCTTTACCAGTACAAATTTTTATATTTATCTTCATCCCTGAAGAAATATATTTTACATTGCCATTTTTGAATCTCTTATGAATCTGGAAAATACACACAACCCCTTCCTTCTGTACTGATTTTCGAAATATTTTCATCATGTATCATCATCCCAGCATCCCAGCAGTGAGTAGTAAGTATAAGTGATGTTCAATCAATCAATTCATTGATAATTGCAATGCGCTGTTTTAAATAGCAAATTTGCAATGTTGTTTTATTTATGCATAAACTTCTTTTAGTAGCCCTTGATGCAGAATTGCAAGAGTTGCAAACAAATATAGTCAACAATTACAACTTACTTACGGTTTGCAAATTCACTTTCAGTATATTTCGTTTTAAAGTGCATAATTTTTGTGGAAAATGCTCTTTACATTATTGATAATTAGTAGTTAGTTATTCAATAAAATGCGACACTACAATCATCCTTCGTTGCAAATAGTCTGGGTATGGGTAAAATTCATCTTAATATATCTCTCATGCAGCGTTAGTAGCATAAATTACTGTAATCGATTCCCTAATGCTCTTCTACTTCACCAAATGCCAATTAGTTTTCGTGAATTTACAAACAGTACCCTACCTCAACCACCATCTTCAATAACTACAACTATATCGCTTGTAAGCAAAGACTCTCATCTATCGTCATTTTCAGCTGGGTCTGGTGTATCTGTAGCGGATCAACTTTCGTATTTACAGTGCATGATTGCCGGGGCTGTTAGTAGAACAATGGCACAAACCTTAATGCATCCTGCAAACACATACAAAACAGTGTTGCAATTAAAAGGAAAAACAACGAAAAATACAAAATTATCTGTAGAACGATTGTTGCGCGGTGTTGATGCCCAGTTTTTGCTATCATTACCGCATGGTGCATTTCATTTCTTTGTGATCGACCAAGTTAAAGAACAGTTTGCCAAATTTATGCCTAAAAAGCTTGATTTCATTTCAGATTTTGCATCCAGTACTGTTAGTACAATTATTTGCTCTATTGTAAGCACACCACAAATGGTTCTGACAGATAGATTAATGGCTGATGTATACCCATCATTTCCTGCTGCAATGCGTACGATATTAAGGACTGAAGGAGTGGCTGGTTTCTATGCGGGCTGGTGGCCAGCTTTGGCACAAAAGATACCGTCTTATGGGTGAGTTCAAATACATAACATTCAATAATTCACTGGAATAAATTTCTTAAGTTATTATTACTAATATAACAGATTAACATGGGTATTTTTCCAACAATTGAAGAAGTCTTATCAAAAGATATTCAACGTAAAACCATCAAACGAAGCCAATTTTATCATAGGAGCAGTAGCAGCTGCAGGTAGCGTAATTATGATGAATCCAATGGACACTATTAAAACCAGATTGGTCACTCAGGTATTAGTTTTCTAAATTGAAGTATATGTTCTTGCATAATTTTATCATTTTATTAAATACAATTATTAGCCTTTAAATTGCCCTATGGCTTACAAAGGAGTGACAGATTGCTTTATTAGAATAGTCAAAGAAGAGGGAATTACATCTTTTTATCGTTCATTAGCACCTAGATTATTAAGTGTTGTTCCAATGATTGCAATTCAGGTTTGTATCAAAAATAAATATTGAATAATGATGAGCATTAGAATTTATAATAAGTATTAACATAATTTTTTAAAATCAAATTTTGTTTTAATTGTTGTTTCATGGCTTGATTTTTATAGTTTGGAGTTTATGAATTGATGAAATCGAAGTTGATTCAATACAACGTGAAGCAAAGACTGCAATCGGCTAATAGAGTTCTTAAAACGAATGGTAATGATAATGATAATAACCTGATGTGCGAATAATTAACATGATAATTATTATTACAAAAATTATCAATTATCTGCATCTTTTCAGAGTTCGAATAATAATAACAATAATAATTATAAAATAATAGTAATTATTATTATTATTATGATTTTTTGACATTTTTTAAATTTGCTTAATTCTTAATAATAATAATAATAATAATAATAATAATAACATTAATAGCAATAATAGCAATAATAATAATAATAATAATAATAATAATAATAATAATAATAATAATAATAATAGCAATAATAGCAATAATAGCAATAATGATAATATTAATTCAATAAGTGCTGCTACCGCAGGAACGATGAGTAGTAGTACATCTGACAAAGAGCTGTCTGAAAAATCTAAAAATAAAGATAACATCAAATCGGTCGACTCTTCTACTTCAGTCGTAGCTCAAACTGCCTCTACTACTGCCAATGCTTTGACATGGGTTGGTGATGAAAAAGATAAAAGTTTTGGAAAATTATCGCAGTATTTAATTGAAATGAAGAAAGAATTAGAAAATGCGCAAAAGAACAAACGTGAAAAACAATTAGAGACTCAGAGATTGCGAGAAAAATGCCAACAATTAGAAGATAAGCTTGCCTCAGAGTATTCCAAAACTGCTGCTTCAGAAGAAAGAGAGAAAAGATACAAAGCGACTCAGTCCAATCTGATGAATCAGATTGAAACACAAAATCAAGTAATATCTGACCTACAAAAACAAATCGAATTATTGAAAATAAATAATAATAGCAATAATAATGTAGTTCTTACCAAAGAGTTTTTGAATGATGGAAAACAAGATTCAGATGCGATAACAGCTAACTATGCCAATATACTACCAACTGCTGCTACTGTCCGGAGTAGAAGTGGCAGTTTTAACAACAACTCCAACTCGATCAGCATTAATAATAGTATTCTTACTCCGAAAAAAATAACGATTGACTCATCAACATCTATTCAGCCACCATTAGAAGTTTATGCTTCTCAACAAAAATTAAATCAACCGATTACTCAACAGCCGCAATTGATGACTAATACGAATAATAATATTGATTTTTTGCAAGATAATATAATTGCTTCTCAAAGTAATGTCCATAACAATAGCAATAGTAACATTCAAAGCACTGTAAACAACACAATGAATAGTATGATCAACAATACAGTGGCGCATGCCAGCAATAATAGCAATACGACTGCTTCATCAAATAACACAAATAATACAAATAATAGCAATGCATTTAATCATATTAAAATCAAAGAATCAAGTCGCATTGAGCCTGGTGTTGGGATATTACATGCTAATAATGGATTAATTTCAAGTAATGATAATTTATTACATCATCAAATACCTCCATCACAGCTGCAACAACAAAATTACCCTCAGCAAACAAATTATAATTATTCTCAATCGAATATGATTCCTCAATCATTTCAATCGAATAATATAATTCAAGGGACAGCTTACCACGTTGAGAATAATACCAATAATGGATTATCAAACAAATCTTATCAACATCATCAGTCTAATTTACATTCATTAGCAAGCCCTTTGAATTCCACCTCATCTCTTCAACAGCAACATCATCAACTGCAGCAATCTCAGAATATGATACAATTGAACATTAATAATAATGCTAATAATAATGCCAACAATAGTATTAATAATATTAATTATAATTCTTCGGTTAACAATTTGAATAATAGCAATAGCAATAATAAGATCCCAACTGCAACTGGAAACATTAATAATCACATGCAAATCAACAATAATTCCGTGTCAAGTAATGTCAATAATAATATGAGCCACTCCAGCTATTCTGTTTATGAGGCGATGTCACCTCAAGCGAATCAACAGCAACATCAACAACAGCTATCACAACCCCAACAACACTTAAATGGTATGATGTTTATGAACAATAATCCTGCCAACACCGTCTCATATCATCACCAACAACAGATTCAATCACACCAACACAAGTCTAATGATGATAACTCTCCGAATATTATGATGCCAATTAATAGTTTGTCATCATCGAGTAATGTTAATATGAATCATAATAATGGGAATAACTTAAATAGTATAAATATTGTTAATAGCTCAACTTATAACATTTCTGATTCAAATTACAATAACTTTAATTCATCAAATTATCACAATGCCAATAATAGTACTAATAATCCTATCACGAATTTGAACATAAATACGAATAATAATAGTAGCTATGATCAACATTATCATAATACTGTTTCAAATCCGATGTCAAATGCAGTTAATGGTAATGCTGGTAAGCTGCATGATGAACTAGATAGTATTGCCGCGAGAAACTCTTCGACGACAAACACCAACTATGTCTCTGCCAATGGCAAGCTGTAGCATACCTGGTATTGCGTAAGAATAAACTCATCGTGAGACTGTATTGTTCGATGCCTGAATGACTGGTATTGTGATAAATATTGCATGTATTAATTGTTTTTAATCAAAATATTTTGTAATCAATTTTACTGCTTATTCTAGCAACCTATAAATTAGTACCCCTATAATTAACTACCTCCGAACCCTAACAAGGCCTAAAACTCAAAAGATCTCTAATGTAGTACTGGTTCTGTTCTCAATCATTTATTTTTATAGTTGGCTACAAAATACTGGCGGAGGATCTTAGTTATGAGTTTTGGTCATTATTATTATTTATTTGATTTCTGGAATTCGGAATTCCAGTATTGATTTGTTTTTAATAAATAAATAAATGAATCAGTAATAACGGACAAAAAGCCCCCCGTTTAATCAGCAGAGCAACGTGAAATTTGGATCACATCTGAACATCTGAACAAACAATAATAAATTTTGCACCATTTTATCGAACGAGTTACATTGGATTATTTTGCTGAATTACTAACAAATCCTCAAAGATACTACTGTTATTAATACACTATTATTATTTTATTTGTTCGCTATACTTTTATTAACATTATTGTTGTAAGTTCGAAGTTATAAAATGAAAGATTTAGTATTTTTATTTGTGATTGTATGCTCAATGATGACAATCAGTAGCAATAATTTCTTGATGAAAAATCAAGATGATTTTGATAATAATCCTTCTATTTCTTTAAATCAGTTCACATCGTATTGGAATCATAACACATCTATAAATACATGCAATACTTGCAATCTCCAATTAGATAAGGAGAAGAGTTTATTAAAGAAAGATCCAAAGAAATACAGTTGCAATATTTGTTATGATTCAACAAAACTGGATAAATCATCTAAGACGGGTCCAAGTGAATTGAATATTAATATAAAATTAGACATGATTGATCTATTGGGTAAATTAAATGATAGCAAAATTCAAGAACAATTAGCTTTGATAGGCCAATCAACACAGGATGGTCTATCAAAAATATCGTATGATTCAATTATGAATGCTAACAAAACTGAATTATTAGAATTAAATAAGACTTTACATAACAAAATTTCTGAAATTAATCTAATGAAACAGAGGATGATTGTACTTGAATCAACATCTTTGCAATTAAAGCAAACCAATTCTGAGCTGATTAGAAATCATGATTTGCAATTTAAAAATCTGTTACGAGAGAAGAGTGACTTGCAATCGAATTTATCAGAAAGTTTAGAGAGAAAAAAACTTATTGAGAAAGATCTCACATTTAGATTGAATCAATTGGATATTATTATTTATAAACAATCATTAAAGATGAATGAAACCATTTCAAATTATAATAATTCGAATATTTTATTAAATAAACAAATCGAGTCTCAAAAAGAGGTCATATCGAAGCTTACTCATGAGAAGAAGAATATCGAGAATCAATCGAACCAATTAAAATTGAAGACAGAAAAAGAATTATCTAATTTATCTAATTCATTTAATAAAATTAAAATTGAGTTAAATCAATCAAATAATAATATGAAAAAACTAGAAAATAAAGAAAAAGAATTTAATAATAAATTATCAACTCTTCAAAATAAATATAGTAATGAAAAAAATGAATTGAAAAAGAAGATTTCTGATTTAGAAAAGCTTCAAAAAGAATCTAAATCTTTAATTTCATTGCCATCTTCGAGCGCCAAGGAGTATGATGATAAGATGATTATTATCAAAAATCAGCTAAACGATGCCATAGCCGAGCTGTACCGAGTAGGAAATGAAAGCATTATTATAAATAAACATTTAGAAGAAGCAAAATCAACAATATTAATCATGAAACATAATTCTTCTTTGATTATAAGTGAATTGATGAACAATAAAACCCTCGTAGAAAATGAATTAATTCAACTTCGAAATAATTATAAACAAGAACTAATCAACATGAACCACACTATTCTCAACTTGACAAATTCCATTCATTCAAAAACTAACGAATTATTTCAATTACAAAATAATTCATTTCGAACAAATCAACAATTGTTATTATTACAAAATGAAAATATGATGTTATCAAAGAACATCTCATTGCTTGAATTACAAAAGCATTCAATTAAAAATGAGTTGGATAACTTGACAAACACTTCAAACAATCATATTCAAAAGCTTGCATTTAACTTAACGAATGTCACAAATCAGTTAGAATCGACGACTAAGCTGCTAATTGATGCACAAGAATCACTGAAGAAGTCTGAACATGAGTTAAATACAGCAAAGTTATCGAAACAAAAGATTATTGAATTGGAAAAATTATTGAAATCAACTGAAATAACAATTTCATCTCAGCTTGATTCATTAATCACAGAAATGAATGATGAGCGGAAGA
The DNA here is from genome assembly GCA_015144975.1 of Epipyxis sp. PR26KG. Lineage (NCBI taxonomy): Eukaryota > Chrysophyceae > Chromulinales > Dinobryaceae > Epipyxis > Epipyxis sp. PR26KG. Next base: position 15,062 of record VKHH01005884.1, on the reverse strand, counting down.
ACTTTCGCCAACAAAAAGAAAATGATCATTTACTAGTGAATCAACTAAATAATAATCTTTCGTCTTGTATTTTGATGAACAATCAACTGCAACTGAGCGATCATTTCTCCAATAATAATAATAGTATGACTAATGGATTGGATAACAATGAAAATAGCAGTGTACCATTGCTCGTTTATGATAATATATACATAATAACCATCGTTTTGCTTATAATTCTTTGTGCTTTTTTCGGATTATTATATTTCAATAACATTAAAGGTAATAAATTATCCTCATAATCCCATAAAATTAGATAGATCTTTAATAGGATTTTTACTTTGTAGAGGATGTGAATGACTCAAATCTCGCAGCAAATAATGGATCATACACACAGGATCACAGCTACACAGGTAATAATGATTATATTATCCAAATCATAACTTTGCTTTTGATTATATTTTGATATCATAATAATTTCTTCATCCTTGTCCTTTGCTTTGTATGATAATCATCAATATTATGCTTATTTATAAATTATTGTATGTATTATTCTAGACAAATCATCCTTGAAGATGAGTTCCTTGAAAGTCATCTTCGCTTCAGAGACAATCGCATCGGATAATACCACATCTTCACAACTATACGACATGCACGAAATGCAGAATCAAGTATCGCCTCCTCAACAATCAGAGAATATTGTGATATTTGATGAGGTTGAGTTGGATCCAGTCGAAATAATTGAAAATAGTCGCAGAGATATCATTGATGATAATTATTACAATGCAGCCCAAAAGAAGAACCCGTCTGTTCTCGAGTTTGATCATTCGCTGGACTGTAATCACAGTGACGAAAACAGTTCGAATGATAATAACGAGGAAAATAATGGTAATATGGTTAATGATGATGATATGGATATCAGCTATTGCAGTTATGAGAGCTACAATCGGCATAGAAGCCTGTCACAGGAATCCCACTCAACCATCAATACACTCCTTTCAAACTTATCGAAGCAGCACACCCAATCGAACAACAATAATCATAATAATAATGCAAGAATCGAATATTATAATACATTTAAAAATCCAAATGTCTTACCCCCTTCATACGCTAAATCTCATTCGACAAGTAACAATAATTGCCAAAATCAAAGTAATAATAATAGCAATACCAATCATAGCAATATGATTCTTCATTCTCCAACCCCACAAAGTTTCTCCTCAAATCAATATATTAGTTCTACTTTCAGTGGTAGTAATTCTTACACGAGTATTAGCAGTTCACCAAAGTCTCTCGATGGTATCAGCGACATCGTGCAAACGGAAAATACAGATAATGTGATCACAAAATCTAACTTGGCTAGCTTTTCACAGATATTAAACGATAAACTTATCAATAATCAGAATCACAGTCCTCATCTTATTTCTAAAATTGAAACGTTTCATTCACTAGAAAATGTATCTAATCCAGCAACCACTTCTTTAGGCTTATTATTGTTAAATAGCTCGTATTTGAATGACGTGAAAGTAATCACGACAGCTCGTCCAGCATCATATGTGAATGAATATAATACAATTGAACTGCAAAACGAATGCTTACGATTACAAAGCTTAGTTGAGTCGCTAAACGAAGAGCTTGACAATACAAACAGCGAAAATGATATGCTTTTGTGTAAATTGAATGATAATTACGTCAAATTAGAATCAAAGTACAATGAAGTCAATGGGAACCAACATATCGTCGAGGAGTTAGAACTAGAATTAGCTTTAAAAACAACAAAGTTAACTGCTTTGCAAGAAAAATTTAACATAACTCGGATGAGATTGGATGATTATCAAAACAACAATAATAATAATAATAATAATAATAATAAAGAGAAAATATCATTTGAATCACACAATGAAATTATGAATGAACAGCAGCAGCAATATTCATTATTAGAATCAGAAAAAAATAAACTTTTACAAAAATCGAATGAATTAAATGATATCGTAAATCATTTACATGATAATGAAAAAGTTCATCAAGAAATAATATCAAAATTAAATAACGATTTGATGATGAAAAACGAGGAAATGATTCAACAAAATGAGCTAATTAATTTATTAAACAACGAAAATAATAAATTTAAAATGGAAATGATTGCATTGCAACAAACAAATGATGATTATTTATCAGATAATAATCATTTAAAGGACATAATTGTTTCGTTAGAATCGAAAGTATCATCATTTAATTTATTAATGAATGATTATGAAAATGAAAGAAGCATTTTGAATCACAATAATAATGAATTAAAGTGTGAAAATCAGGATTTGTTGGAACAAAATAGTGTCTTCAGAAGTGATTTGGAATCGAAGCAAAGTGAGCTGGAAAAATTATTAAGCCAGTTGCAAGTGACTATGGATATGGATGCTGTTGCAGATGATCAGACAGCAGACGATCGCTCGGACCCATCACATCCAGCGATACTCTCCAATGGTCCCAATGGCACTAATGTACCAGTCGTTTCAATAAGGACATCATCCTTTGATGAGGATTTACTTCAAATAAATCAAGTTTTAGTATCCCCATTGGACATGTCTCCTGGACTCTTAGCATCACGCGGTAATTCTTTTTCACATCATCCAATCAACCCAACACATAGTTTCACAACCCCTTCTAAATTCGACAATAATATACAAAATAATAATCATCACTCAGAACTCATGTCACAATTGGTTGCTAGATCCATTGAGTTGCGAGATGCTCATAACCGCATTAAAGACCTTGAAGAACAATTGAACTACCAAAGGCAGAACATGACTCATCCTTCATGCAATTCTGTTTCAAAATCAAATAGCAATAGCATTGCGATTGGTGCTTATGACGACTTTCAATTAAGCAATTCGATTGATAATAATTTTGTAGATGATATTAATAAAAATAATCTGGAAGAGGACGAGGCGATACAATTGAAAGAACCGATGTTTGATCGTTCAGGCAGTGGCGGTCGCAGAAGTTCCATTCATAATATGAAAATCAAGCGATCTGTGAAAGAAATCGCAACTTTATTTGATAAGAGTACCAGCATGAGTAGCAATTCCTCAGATAATATATTGAGTGATTCAGCGTCTCCTTCCAATGATCAGAATATAACGAATCCGAGCCATGATCGATCTCTCATGCAAAGCAATAATTACGATGAAATGTGTATTATTCGCCATGTTTCATCTGATGCCTCGGGCGAGTTCAAAGGTGGCAGTTCTTCATCATCTGAGAAGAGGTTCCCATTGAGCAGTAATGTGACCAGTAGCAGTAATACTAACCTTTACTTCGATAATAATAATGATGATAAGATTTCTCCGAATAATAGCGAGCATCATAATAAAGACAAACAATTAGAAGAGATGTTTTTCAAGCTAAACGAGTTGCAATTACAGTTAGAAGAATCGCACATGAAGCTGTCTGATGATGAGAAAAAGTATAATCAAAGCTTGGTGTCATTCGCTGTGAAGGACAAGGACCAATTGGAAGAAATCGAGTCATTGAAAGCACATCAGCACGAATTATTATTAACCTTGCATGCGATGAGGGTAGAGAAAGACCTGGAAGTTAGTGACCTGATGAACAGCATGGAAGCGGTCCGGTTCGAATTGAATGGATTAATTGAGGAGAAGAAAGCTGATGTTGTGCAATTAAATGATAGAATAAATATGTTGATGCATGAAATAAAAAGAAATGAGGATGTACTATTATTAAAGGATGATGAATTAAAGAAATTTGATAATATTGTTGCTTGTTTGAAGTTTGAAATAATGGACGAATTGCGAGAGAAGGATAAGTTATCATCGGAGTTACAGAAAAATAAATTATTATTACTTGAGAATGAGGAGTCGATTATTCAATTGAAGAATCAAATAAATGCAGCCAAAATCGATCATAATAATTTGTCGAATGATTATAATAGTAAAGTGGCCGAATGGATGAAATCAGAAAAAGCCAATAATGAAATAATGGATGAAATTGAGGGAATAAAGAGTGCATATGAGAAGCAGTTGATTGGTTTGAGGAGCGAATTATCGAATAGCACTTCACAAAGACAAGAGCTGTCTGAAGATATCGAAATGTTTGGTGAGAAAATAGTGCATTTGAAATTAGAAAATGATCAATTAATGTACAATTTGAACATTTCGAATGAAGAATTATCGGATCAAAATTTCAAAAATGACACTTTGGTCAAAGAAATGCTTGAAATGAATAATAAGCAATCTGAGTTGATGGATGAGTTGAAGCGATTGTCACAAGAAAATTATGATTTAAATGATCGTTTCTCAAATTTGATTTCAGAAAATAATAGTTTGTCTCATGGGACAATCGGGATGAATGAAAGGTTAGAGAAGATAACAGCTCAGAATGATGACTTATCTCGAGAAGTCAGCACATTGCATGATAAGCTCTCCGCCTTGTCTGCCCAATACGATTATTTATTAGATAATAATAATGCTTTGAATGATCAAATATCGTCTATATCGTCTCGAAATAATGAGCTATCAGAGGAAAATGATGCTTTGAATAATCAAATATCAACCGCGATCGAAGCTGCATCAAAGACAATCAACGAATCGAATGAAAAAATATCCTTTTTATCATCTCAAAATGAAGAATTATCATTGAAGAATGTTGTTTTGAATGATAAATTGGCAGTTTTGTCTGCTGGAAATGAAGCTCATGCACAGGAAATAAACAAATTGAATGATAATCTATCCCTTTTATTATCTCAAAACGGTGACCTTTTGAAGAGCAACTCCTTCTTGAATGATAAGTCAATTACTATTTCTGCTCAGAATGATGAGTTAGCAGCGAATAATAATGATTTGAATGACAAATTAGCAACCCTTTCCGGTCAAAATAATGAATTATCCCTCCAAGTGAATGAATTGAATGAACATTTATCTATTCTATTATCTCGGAATGTTGAGTTAGAAGCGAATAATAATGATTTGAATGACAAATTATCTACTTTGTCCGCTCAGAATGAAGAATCATTTGTTTCTGTGAACGAATTGAATGACAAGTTATCCTTGCTATCATGCCAGAACGATGAATTATCCATGGAAGTCAACAAATTGAATGACAAGCTATCTAATCTTTCATCTAAAAATGAAGAATTATCAGAAAATAATAATGTTTTGAATGATAAATTGGCAGCTTTGTCTGTTCGAAATGAAGCTCATGTACAGGTAATCAACAAATTGAATGACCATCTATCCCTGACATCATCTCAAAATTATGAATTGTCAGAAAATAATTATGATTTAAATGAAAAGTTAGCAGCTCTTTCCGGTCAGAATGAATCTCATATAAAGGAAATCAACGATTTGAATGACAAATTATCCCTTCTATCGTCTCAGAATGATGAGATAGCGGCGAATAATAATGATTTGAATGAGAAGTTGACAACCGTTTTGGGTCAGAATGATGAGTTATTCCTCCAAATGAACGAATTGAATGACAAATTATCGAATTTGTCTGCTCAAAACATGGGATTATTGCATGAAATAACTTGTTTGAACGATGCCATTGCTCAGTCAGGAGTGGATCAGTTGGAGTTCCAGAGGAAAGCTGATCAATTGCAATATGATTTGTCGAGTTTAGAAAATAAAATATGCGCGGCCAAGTCGCTGTTGCAAGAATATGAAGAAAAGAAACAAATGATCGAAAATGATATTAATGAACTCGACATGAGGAAGAGTTTGGTCGCAACAGAAATTGAGACGATTCAATTCAACAAAAATGATGATAATTTTGATAATTATGACAATAGCAACAATAACAATGATAATAATAAAGATAATAACGATAATAATAGCGAGGTGGAGGAATTGATGAAAAAGGTGGAAGTGTTACAAAGCGGTTTGGAGCAATCGTGGCTGCAGCTGTCGATATCTGAAGCGCATGTGCTTGACTTACAGAATGAAATGGAATCAATTATTCTTCGGAATAATGATGCAATGTGCGGTCTTAATGAACAGTTGAAAAACAATGAAATGAAAGCACAAATCGATTTAAATAATATTTTATGGCAGAAGAATGAGGCTGATCAGCAGATGGAATTACTGGCCAAAGAATTGAACACGAAGATCAATGTGCTGCAAGAGGGATTGGAACAGTCGTGGCTGCAATTGTCAATTTCTGAAGCGAAAAATGAGAAATTAGCGAATGAAAATGATGAAATAGTGGATGAATTGAACAGATTAAAAGCCAATAAAAACAATAATAATTGTGATGCTGATGTTGGTTATGATGGCAACAAGGAGGATCTGATTGTTCAGTTGAAGGACGAGTTGTTGGATTTGCAGGAAGCGAATGAAACTCATTATTTGCTAACCGAAGAATTGAAATCTCAGCAAAATCAGCTTTCCAGCATCATCACGGAGCTCACCATGAACCTTCAGGTCAAAGATGACGAGTTGAGCGATGTGATGAATCGACTCGACGATTGCCAACAGCGACTCGAGTCGAAGGAGCATGTCATCAACGCGTTGCATCAGATGATATCGGATGTCAACCAGCAACTAGATGATTATCATGATGACACGCTGGACCTGAAAAATGATATAAAATCATCAGAAAAGACCATTGCGAGATTAGTGAAGTTGATCGAGTCGATGTCGCCAGAATTAGAGAATTACCGCATGTCGAATCATGATACGAACATTCCAGCCCCGGTGATGTTATCGCATGAGGTACAGAAGATTCTCAGCAGACACACCAGCAGACAGAGCAGTCGCAATAATAGTAGACAAAACAGCAAGACGAGTAGTCACGAGGATTGGGTCTTGAGGAAGAGCAATAGCAAAAGTCCGAAAATCAATTATAAAAATAGTAGAAGTCCGAAACATGCCTTTTCTCCAACTAATAATAATGATAAGAGTAATAATCAAAATGAGATCGATTTGTTGCTATTGGCTCTGCAAGGACAAGATACAACGGCTTCTCCGGTTAAAGGGCAAAACCTCTCTCCTGCAGCTCATACATCTCCCGCATATCGTCTTCGTGGGAGAACAAATAGCACAAACTTGAGTTTCAACACGATCGGACTGCCCAACAGCAACGACTCAGCAGACATGGACATGGCACTGGACACAGTCGTGCAAGTGAACCCGGCAAATGAGGACGTGGCGCTATTCTTACCAAATAATAATAATAATATTAATAATAATAATTCGAAATTCGATGCGATAATCGAAGAGAGCAACTCGAATCGCTCACATCACACTGTTCAGACCAGGCGATCGCATCATTCGCATCATTCTAACTCATCTTCAAAATTGATGAATTATCGAGGAAATCGAGCTGCTTATTTAAGAGCTTTATCAGGTCAAAACTTCATTCCGAACAAAAATGATCCTTTTTCCGATAATGACAGTCAATATTCTCATCTGTCAGTCTTGAAGACCAACAAGTCCATCAGCATTAGCAAGTCCAACAGCTCCGTTATGGTCACAGGTATGCCAGGGAATGAGGAGAAACAAAGAGATGTGCTGGTACCGGAGAAGATGAACCGATCCGGGTCATTCGCTAATTCGCCTCAGAAATCGAACAAAAAGACAATTAAAAGCCATGGCCATGGCATGGTGTCTCCACTCATGACGAGCGAGTCAGAGGATCACTCCGTATCGTCCATGTCGTCTCATTACAGCACAAATAATAACAACAACCCTCACGGCACCCCCCTTGGCACCCTTGACAATAATCACAAAACAAAAGGGAACTCTTCACTAGCTCGCTCTTCATTCATGTTCAATAACTCCATGCGAAAGTCATCCTTTCATACAAACAATACGAGCAACAACACAAACCAGTCCAACCATTCTCACCATTCCAACAGCTCCAATAATAATAATAATAACAATAATAATAATAACAATAATAACAATAATAATAACAACAATAATAATAACAATAATAATAATAATAATAGTCAGCAGCAGCGAGAGGTGGTGGTGGTGAGCATCAGTGGTGACGAGCGAAGAGTCTCCACCTCTGATCATTCGAATTCTGAAAAATCAAACAAAAATCAAAATAATAAAACAAAAGAAAGTTCGATTTGGAAGTTTCTAGGAGGAGGAAACTAACATTACCGTCACAGACTTATAATAATAATAATTATTATTATAATAATTATAATAATAATGATAATAATAATAATAACAATAATAATAATTATTATTATTATTATAATAATAATGATAATAATAACAATAATAATAACAATAATAATAATGATAATAATAATAATAATAAACCTTTTTCTGTGATTATATTTTTTTAAATTAACATTCATTCATTGATTCACAACCAACAGCAGAAATAAACACAGGGATATGCATGTACCCAGTGGATATGATGTATATAATCGAGATTGCTAAAATGATGTTTTTTTCAAATAATTATTATGATTATAATTATGATGTTTTTTCGGTTTGTTTTTAAGAGTTGTTTGGAATTGTTTGATATAATATTTCATCCTCCATTACGGTAGCGACATAACGGTAACAACAGTTCGGAATTGCTTGTGCTTATATTTTAGAGTTAATAGTTAATTAATTAATTTATATTATTTATGTTTTTATCATATTATTATTAATAGCTTAACGGTTAACTGCCTAATCCAGTAAAGTTACGGTAATGGGGTTAACTGTGAGGGGTGGTGAGAAATGGAATAGCAATGCCAAATGCGAACAAATTTCCTGACTTTTTTATGGCATTTCTGAGCGTAAATATAAAAGGTATTTCAACCTTCACATAGAACCTTGAATGAGAAATCTAATTATTTTATCACAACAAAGTGATGTTTCTTTCTCCTTATCGCATCTGACATTTCTTTCCTTCTGTTCAATGTTTGCTGACATAACGATCAACCATGGCCTTGGCCTGACGTCTAATCAATTCATTTTTAGTTTTCTCTTCCTTCATAATGCCAGTGAAAGATGACATTGTTAAGAAGTGCTTATAATAATAATAATAATAATAATAATAATAATATAATAATAATAATAATGATGATGATAATAATAATAATAATAATAATAATAATAATAATAATAACAATAATAATAATAATAATGATGATGATAATAATAATAATAATATTATAATAATAATATAATAATAATAATAATAATAATAATAATAATGATGATAATAATAATAATATTATAATAATAATAATATAATAGTAATAATAATAATAATAATGATGATAATAATAATAATATTATAATAATAATAATATAATAATAATAACAATAATAATAACAATAATAATAATAATAATAATAATAATAATGATGATAATAATAATAATAATAATGATGATAATAATAATAATATTATAATAATAATAATAATATAATAATAATAATGGAATAGTAGAAATAGTTAATAACGGATAAGTTATCCGAACGAGAATAAAATTCTAAAATTAAAATAATTATTTATGGGGGGAGGGTACGAATTGAAGTTACTCTGTGTCAAATGCCATTAAAAGGGGCTTTTGTTCGCATTTGACACTCCGCTCATGACATCCCCCCAAACAGAAATCAGACAACAATTAATAAACCATTTCCAATAATTATAAAGATAATTAAACTTACGAACAAATCATATTATTTAAAAAAATATAATTATTAATAATATTTCAATTAAAAAAGAAGCTCAAACCAATATCCGGATATAATATTAACAGTTTTATCATTCATTTATATATTATTATTAATTATTATGTTTAAAATGATAATAATAACAATAATCATAATTATTATTAACATAATTATTAATTATAATTATTACATTGGTGTGGTGTGGTTTGTATTCGATACAATGTATGTTATAATGTATATTATTATGTATGTTATTATGTGTATTGTTTATTGTTTGCCTTTCCTGCTGGTATCTCGGGGTCGGGGTGGCAGGAGTGGCAAGGGAGTATTGAGAATTGGGTTAATCTCGATCTTCATGATTGCCAACCAGAGTATGATGGAAAACAAACACATTCCAAATGTTAAGAAAAAAGCGATTCTCCATCCCCATATCCCAGGCATCCATTCTTCAATCCAACCTATCACCAGGGGCCCGCATATCCCCGCGATGGCTGCAACCGTGTTTCCCAGAGAGGTGATGGACGAAGAAAAGTTCGGAGCAACGTCAGAATAAGCGCACAGAAAACCACTATTAGCGGCACCGAAGAAAACCTAGCACAAACAAACCAGCCAGTAAGTATAAAGTTATCAAATCAAAACATGTCACATAATAATAATAATAAATATAATAATAATAAATATAATAATAATAATAAATATAATAATAATAATATTAATAATAATAATATTAATAATAATAACAATAATAATAATAACAATAATAATAATAACTATAATAATTGTCACTTATTAATGTGCTTTTATTGTATTATTGCTTTCAAACTATATCGTATTTGTTGTAATACTCCTGACCTTTGTAAAAACGCTTGATATATTTTTAATTTGTTTAATATTTAAGAAAAATAATAATATATATAAATTATTTTGAAAATAAGCAGCTTGAATTATATTTTTTTTTGTTTTTTGCTGGCATTGATTAAAAAGAATAATAATATTATTTAATAAGATTATTATAAAATATATATGTATATTATGTATAAAGAAGAAAATAAAAATATAATAATAAAAATAATAATAAAATAATAAAATTATAATGATAATTTATCAAATAAATGATAAATGGCAGATGAATGTGATGAGAATAGAACAATTAAAAAAATGTTTTTAATATTAATATTACCGTACATCGTTACAATGGTTAGATGAGAATAATAATAATAGTGGCATACCTTTACTTGTTTGAGACAGGAGTTCCTGGAAAGATTTCAAAGTTCTATTTTTCAGAACCTTGAGTAGTTCCGGTAGATTCGAGTTGCCCGGGGCCCTTGGGATGTATTGCTGAATGAAAGAATCCATCGTGGCGGATTGTAGCAAGTCTATTAATTTGATGAAAAAAGGCTGAAGTAGCAGTTGCAGTGACTTGTGAGCTTGATTTGATATGATTTGCATGGTTCTGGATTGGCTGTACTTTTCGAATAATAGTCGATTATCATCATAATTCTCTCGGATGGTCGACAGGATCGCGTCTGACAGTTGATTCAAGGTCGAATTATATGATTTGATCGATTTTATTCTATTGCATGAGCCAAGCTTATTGGTCAATTTCGATATGAATGATTCTAAGAGCTTGTTACATGCGATGGTTGCTTGTATTTCTTCTATATTAGCATTAACATGACCAGCACGGACCAATGTCGCATTGATCGAAGCCAACTGGTCCAATAATCTGTCATTAAGTCTGTCATTGTTGATAATACTATTATTTGCGAGTGTGTCTACGATGATACTTCTAACATATGATAGTATATCATTTTCTGTCTTTTGCACCGGATTACTTATAGCAGAAGCACTAGTAGCGGGACTAAGAGTAACATCATTACCGAGATGGAATATCTCAACCTGAAATCAAATAACATTAATTCAGTAGAATAATTGTATGAAAAAGAGATCGAATTGAAATCAGAATTAAGAAGATGCATGAATTATGAAAAATGATAATACTAATTCCCACCATAAGTTTATTTATGACTCGACAAAAAATGCAACAGGTTGCAAATGTAGCATCAACTCACTATTTATGTTTTACAATACAGTATTAACGTTAAAATATCATAACATACCTCTATATTTCGACGCACGTTTTCTTTACTAATAATTAATTCTTGTACTAATTTCTCTAGCTTCTCCAACTGAGATGTTTTCTCACCCTTGTATATTAAAATCAACTTTGAAGTTGCTCCTGCATTAGATGAAGCAACACCATCTATAAAAGCTTGCACAAACGCTAATATTTTTGACTCGTCACCAACGAGCTGCAGCTGATGTATAAATCCTACACATAAATCGCCCCCATTAACAGCATATATTTCTTTAGGCTGGTCAGCGTTCACAATTAAATTTAAAGCCTACAGTACATACCAGTAAAACATATTTAGTACAAGCACAAATAATTAATTGAAAGGTTGTTTATAGATATTGAATCTCACATTAGAATTATCATTATTGCTTAACGATGCCACCAATTCCTCATTGAATAAACCATTATAATATATTCTACCCAGCCAACTTGAAAACCCGAAAGTGCAACAGGTTATAATTTGCTTACTGGAACTGGTATTATTGGTTTGTTGTGATTTCAATATTGCTCGAACGTGACTTGCATCATACACTACATTTCCACTCAATGACATCGATAAACCACTAACAGCATGTACAATAAAGCAAAGCGTTGCAGAAACTGCAATAATTATGTGCATGTTACTGAAATGCGGACTTAATTACAATATTTCAATGCAATCCCGAATCATCCGCAATATTATTGTATACTGGACTAGGTTTATCTTTTACCTTTTATAAATATGCAAGACAAAAAGAGTAAAAAGAGTACATTTTTTGGGTTTTGAGGTTAAAGCCATTTTTGTTTATTAATAAAGCAAACTAAGCTTATTCCGTATTGTTGTTAAAATGTTAAAATAATTGCCAACAACATTTAAAAGTCCAGTAAAAGAAATTAAGCAATGGATAATTTAGCTCCGTTGAATCAAGCTTTTGATTTATTCAGAAATTTAAATATGGAAGAGATTACATGATTACATTGATTGATGGAGTGGCATTTTCCCCATTCATTGATGGTCAAACTGACCAGCAATGGCTAAAACAAATTTTAACTATCGTACTTCAATTATGGTAAATATCAATAATTGTAAATATTACTTCTTGCATAATATTTGTTGTGAATATAACTTATTATGGATTTTATTTCCAGAAATTGTTCATCCAGCAGCGTTGATGGTACATAATAATCGCGTATCCATGAAATGGTTATATGCTTTTTTGACAGGTGAATATAAATGTTATTGAAAATCCTAGCTATTGGCTCTGTCGCTCAAATAATGGTGAACATTTTTTATCCCTTGGAGGTACAGTACGTGAGATTGTCCAATTATTGTTACATCATATATAAATGGACCAGTTTTAACTCATTTTACAACAATCAGTATCATCGGATTAATAAAGTTAATCCTGATACTTTTAAATCTCATTTAAGATATAATATAGAAAATGAATTGCAATAACTAGGATAGAAAATTACTTCAATGCGCTTTTGGGAATTTAATAATTTTTTAGTGATGATGATGCATCGATGATTTGCAACAACCATTATTAAGCAAACAGTAATCTGTCGATCTGTAAGCTCCGTCAAGTTTGTCCAAAGTTAAGTTGGTAACGTTTTCATTGGAATATCTTGTTTTGCTTTTATTATTATTAATTATTAATGAGGCAGAAGAATGTTTAGTAAGTAGTAATTAAATAATAGAAAATTATTATTATTAATACTTAATATGATGATGATAATAAGATGATTCAAGAAGTTATTTCTGTTGAATTTCTGTCCTTATCAGGACATTTTCTAATGATATCATTAATATCTTACATTTTTCTAATTTGAAAAAACTTCTGCTGCTTTTTCATAATTATTTCATCAATTTGCTAACTGATGATCTTTTTACATCATCAATTTCACATATTTAATATCATTTAAGTTACTTAGTAGTACTGAGATTTTTTTAAATTTTAAAAGTATTATGATTTTTTTTTAATGAAATTGATGCTGAAAAGCGTATTAAGATAATAAATATATACAAATTAGATTGAAGAATAATATAACAGCTCAATAATATCCAGATGATGTGCTAGTGAAATATTTTTGATAAATACTATTTTAAATATTATCATGCATGGTTGTTCTACGAATAAATACGTTTTCTGTGACTGGATTGATTGTTAGAGGACCACCAAAAAGATTGGTGATTCTGGCCATGGGACCAAAATACTAACTTTTTCTATGAGTTAGCAACTGTGAATTATCAACCAGTTCATCAATACTTTTTGGTAATGTCAACACCACTTATTGAATGTTTCGTTACCTCCAAATTACTTCCATAGAATTGTCCGCGCATTCGCATTACAACTACTTGCAGCAAAAATGCAGTCTTTGATAACATAACCACTTTTCGTCGAATAACTTTTAAAAGAAGCCTTATAACGGATTGATCTCCACCGTAATCGCTTCTTTTGCCACCCGCATTTTGATTTCTGTGGTAGCTTTTGAAATTCCAAGACTTCTATTGAAGTTTAATGCCATGTTTCGATCATAAAGATTCATTCGATTTAACTGTGGTCGTGTAAAAATTTTTTAAATTTGACGTGAATTGACTCTATGTGTTACGTTTCTCTGAAAATGTTGATCAGCAGATAATATTTCATCATCACCTATCAAAATATTTGGATTATCTTGCATAAAAAACCACTAGCTCTATACTATAATAGTAAGTTATAAAATAATTAATAAAAAATTTAATATGTGAAAAGTGGTTAAATTGCTGAATAACAACACCTGATAATTATCGAATTCTGCTCCGTTTTGATCAAATGCACATCTCCTGTCAGATCAGTAATAATCAAGGCCTTCATGCCTATGCCTTTATGGGGCTCATAGTGCAATCGACGATTTACACGAAGTGCTGGTTCTTCTCCATCAAGCATAAATCCTTTGTCAGGATGATTCACTAGATCATTCCTACAGGCCATAGTTGTTGAATCGATTTCTCTCAAACTCTTTACATCCACTCAGACGCTCAGACGATAAGCATAGGAGCATAGGTCATAGGAAATAGGAAAACTGCACAGGCTAATGACTATGTCATCTATATTCATTATTGTAGCTAATTTATCAAATTTAAAATCAATTGTAGGGTAATGATGGACTTACTGTAATAACTCAAAACAATTCCAATAGAGTGTATGCGAACTTCGATTTTTGTTTCGCTTTTCGCGTTTCGTGCTTCAGCAGCAGTTTTTGTTGGAATTATAGGTTTTCAATCCTATATATTTATTTATTCCAGTTACAATTACCGTGAAATTATTTATTCAATA
>VKHH01005883.1:0-53328 GCA_015144975.1 Epipyxis sp. PR26KG | reverse complement strand
CGAAGGGGCTTGGAAAGGATAAATAGATTGGTATAGTTATATTTATTTAATTTAAGGGGGTTTCAATTTAAGGGGTCGAACGGTCATCTCATTATTATAAAACAAAATATATACACAGCAGTAGTGGCAGGGGGGTCATTTTCCATTTCTTGAAATTATTATTCATTTAATTTATTATAAATTTGTATACTTTATTTTTCTATAATTATTATACGTTATCTAAAAGAATGATTTTTCTTACTTTATTTATATATCTATAATAGTCATTTTGATCCGAAATCCGAATGATTGGAAGTGTCATTACAGTGAATTTGTATTTTGTATGCATCATATGAGTCATCTAAATCACCAAATTCATAGGCTTTGGAATAAGTCCCATACAAAAATCATCATCATTATTATTATTATTATCAGTTGAATTATTTGGTTGGTTAACAGCTACTCTTTGACAAAACAAAAATGTTTCGTAATTTTGATGATTATTATTTTAGCATCGTGCATTGTATGGGGCATTTTTTAATCGAAGAAAAATTGTTCGTCAATGGAAACGCAATTCAGAAAAGCTAACAAATGCACAAATAAAATCTAAATTCCATGCGGCTGACATTAATGGCAATGGTCAATTAAGTCCAAAAGAATTTAAAAAGCTTTTGAAAAGTTTTGGTATGATTTTGAATGATGAAGAAATAAAAATATTGATGGATAGGTTTGATATGGATGGTGATGGGGAAATAGATTTGAATGAATTCATATTATTTATTGAAAGTGAACAATCAAATTTGTCACAAACTGCACATAATTCTACTACTAATTCATCATTTTTACCTAAACCTATCGGTAAGGATGTGCCTGTGAAAGAAAAAGAGATGATTAGATCAAAATCTCATGTTAATAACATATCAAATAATCAACCAGAAAGAAAACCGTCTAAGACTCAAGTATTGTTGTCATCAAGTCAAGAAAAATCATCAAATATTAATGGATATAATAATCAGAAATATTCTACTTGGGCTCCTGGGGATGAAAAACTACAGAAGCCTCCAATTGAAGACAACACACAGCGAATAGATGAAAAACTCCAGTCATCAGAAAGAATAAGTTCTCAGAATGATGAGTTGAGAAATAATGAAGAACAAGAATTTTTGATTCAAACATTGGATCCGTTATGGATGTCAAGAGTTTTGCAAGCACAAGCGTCGATTGAATCACGATTGGGTGCAAAATATTTTGGATCCTTATAATTTAAAACATATATGATATGCTTAACTAATTTATTTCATTTTAATTTCAGTTTAATTTACGGTTGACTAGATTTTTAAATTCAATTTAATTTTTATTAATAAGAAGATTGCTAAGTCTATAACACATTTAAACATTCCCTCTTGCGAATCGCCTTATTTAATATAATAACTTTATCGGTTTAGCAAAAGATATGCTTAGATATTAAATGATGAAAATATTATAATAACATTGTGTGCATGTATAATATTGTTAATATTATAATTATATGTTACTATTTACTTACTTATAATATAGTAAAGAAGTGAATACTCTTAAATAATAATTAAAGTAAATAATTTGTAAAGTAAACTAGTAAAGGATGATTATAATTATTATTACTTACTAATATAAATAATAATATAAAAATATAAATAAATAATAAATATAATAATATTATTATTAATAATAAATAAATAATAATAATATTAATATTAATATTACAAATAATAATAATAATACTACATATATATTACATAATAAAAAAAACTACATATATATTACATAATAATGTCATTAATTATGAAAAATTAATTATAATAATTATTAATTATTATTATACATACCACCATATAGCCCGTCCTAGGATTTTGGGTGTTGTATAAATTTTATTTTTTTCATGATCTGATCGAGTGGATTTGTGGCTTCTTACTGTATATTAAAAATTGAAAACGATAGAATGTCCAAGGCCTTCGAATGTTTGTCTTTGTTTGAAGACTTAACAACTGCTGAAAGGGCTCAACCATGTCCTACTTGCTTGTACTTTTTACAATGTCTTGGAAACAATCATCCAAGAAGACTAACAGGTATCAATCCATTTAACAATATTTATTTTCCGATGAACTAATTTTATTCGCGTTTTCATAGGAACAAATGCTTCTGGTAAAGGTAAGAAATTTCTTTGGTTACATTACAATTGTTATCTTATGAGTGTTTCTTGCTTTACAGGATCTGAATTGACAAAAGTTATTCAGATTTTACCTAATCTGTTAGGAAAGGCTATTCAAGATGGTTTAGTTGAATTCCATTTACAAAAAAAAAGAAGCCAAAAAATGGAAGTCAGCTTACATTTGAAGATTAAGCAACATTTAATTTACGTGCAACCACTTTCACAACGTTTGCCGAATATCATTATTATTTGTTTCATGTGCTCGCAAATATCCTACTCTTACCACCGCATGCAGTATTATAAATGGAGAATCTGACCATGCCTTAGCTTTGGACAACGATGAATTGCCACCGTCTCTTTTCGTATGGGAAGACAAACGTAAACAAACGTCTATCTTTTTAATGAACAACACAACGGAAAAAATAAAAGGCACAATAAACAGGGTAATAAGTAAATAGTGTAGATGATGCAAAGACAGCGATCCAACAGTTGTCTCAGTCAGTCCAGAGTTTTTTAATTAAAATTTTTATTGTCCCACGTCTAGCATTTCTATAAATAAATATTTTGTTTTCCCCTAATTAGTAGTGGTTTTATGGATAAGATTAAATAAATACCGGTAATGTCCTTAGAATAATAGAATTTTAAAAAAATAGTATATAGTATATAATATATGTATTAGTTAGATATCAATATATATATATATAGTTATAATTGATTAATATAAATAACGTTGGAACTGTTATAGAATATTTTAATATAATAGAATTGTTCAATTGGCTTGGAAGCCCCTCGAAGGAGGCTGGAAAGGATAAATAGATTGGTATAGTTATATTTATTTAATTTAAGGGGATTTCAATTTAAGGGGCCATTATAAACAAAACTTCTATTATAGCATCATATACAGAGGCAGGGGGATAGGACCTCTATAGCTCTGTCTATTGTGGATCATAATATGATTTTTTAGTTAGTATGGATTTTATTTAACAATACTAATCGAATATTAGCTTAGCAACAACAATCATCTCTATCAATCCCACAACATATTTCTTATATGTTATTAAAATCAAGATCCACTACAGAATACATATCTAAAGCAATAAAATAGATAATAAATATTAAGGGTGTCATCATAAGTTAATACTTACTAATCTAGCCAAGTAACATCATAAGAACTTTTCAGCTTGTATTTCCGATTGGCGGTAGTCAATTAATTTCGCGAAATGAAAGAAAACTATTGCGCTTGCACAAGCCACATTAATTGAAGCCATACCATATTTTGCATATTGAGGTATATAGATGAAGTCATCGCAAATAGATCGTTGCTTTATTGATAAACCACCTCCTTCGTTTCCAAAAACAAAAGCATAATTTTTGGTGACATTAAATTCATAATCCAGAATTGATATAGCTTGTTCCATTATTTCGATACCCAGTATTGTACAGGAATGCTCATTTTTCAAATACGCTAAAGCCTCAGAGGAATTTAAAAAATGTTTGAAGTTAAGTCGTGACTTTGCTCCACGATCACTTCCACGCATTTTATCATTAAAATTTTTCCTACCAATTATAATAACCTCATGCACATTGAATGCTAAAGCATTTCGACAAATGTTACCGATATTATTACCACTTTGAATATTATTAAGAATTAAAAACGATTTTGATTTATTGGTGTTTATGTATGGAGATGAATTGATATCAGAATATAAGTATGATGGATCACTTGCATATTTGATAATTTTATCAGAATTGGATTGTCCTGAAGTGGTATTTTCCTTATTTATTGAATATTGCAACGGAAAGTCCACTTGGTGATGGGTACTTTTATATTTTGATAAAAAATTCCAACCAGAATAACAATAACTTTCAATTATATCGATCAGAGACAAGTATACCCAAAGCTGTTTCATATGCATATTAGATATTGTATATCTTGAGTATCGGTAGCATTAATAAATATTTACCATATATTATAACAACTTCTAAAATATATACGAAACTGCTTTTCTTAAAAGTAGTTAATATTTGATCATTTCAAAATAAGTTATGCAATTTAGATATTATATGACATTTTTATACTAAATTATTTTTAATACTTATATTTTATAATTAAATGATTTTATTTTATATTGCAAAGTTATATAAAAATATAATGTTTCAATACATATTAGAAATATTTAGGAGGTTTATTTATTTTTCAATGCAACTTTTCAAACCTTTCATTAACTTACCCGTATTATCATTAACAACCAAACGGCCATTGGTAAATATTCTATAAATTAAATCAATATAAGTTCAACCATGGTTGACTTCTAGAATCTGAGTGTAGAATGATTGGTAGTTCTATGTCTATACCGGTAATGAAATTTCTTGTGGTATGTGTGATTCTTATTCAAAGCTTTTGCATTGTACAATCGAGCAGAGTAAACCCAATTTATGCAGATTATGAGCCATATTCTCTTTTAAAGCCTTCTACGTTGATTGGGTTTTTCCCTTTTGATCGCAACTACAGCAATGTTGTTGATTTCAACAAAAAGTACGTTCTTTGTTGTGTTGCTCCATTCGATATTCAGTAGAATTTGTATCATAATAATTTTATCGTTGTAATTTTTGTATATTAGTGGATTTTCAACTCAAGATGGAATTTCTTTCAGTAAAGATTCATTGCAAGGTTCCAGTGCGTTTGTCGATGGTCAATCTATAATTAGTATTCCCATCAATATCAACTCCAAAAATTTCATGACGGTCAGTATTGGAATGTGGATAAAGATTCTTGAGGAAGAAGAAATTAAAATTGATAAACGGTAAAATTGTTGTTAAATTTTTAGATTTCATATATATATATTCATTATTTCACATTTACCATACAGTTTCTTGATTTCTCGCGAACAAACTTTAAAATCAAAATGCAATTTTGGATTGTATTTTACAAACAAATTGAATATATGTGGATCAGAAACTTCCTCTGGATTAGAAATCAAGTACAACGTATGGACAATGATTGCAGTCACTTATGATTTTTCAAATAATAAAGCTAATTTATTTGTTGATGGGAAATCTGTTGATTTGGATTACTCATATTCAACAGTTAATGATGGTGATCTTATCATTGGTGGTTTATACGATGGCAGCATAGTGTCAAATGGAGTCAATGCATATATTGATAGTTTGTTCATTTATCGAGACTTGCTCACGAATGATGATTTGCAGTTTCTTATGAAATCTAAGCGAAGAAGCTATGTTCCAACATCTGGAAATGCTGGATCAATGGTAAAAATATCAAATTCAATTGGACTTAATGTTTCTCCGAACTCGAAGTTGACTCATTTATCTCAATACACTATCGGGTTGTGGTTAAAAATAGATCATCCCAGTCCATTTAGAAGAGCAATAATAGAAAAATCAAAAATATCTCAAAATAATGAACAAAAAGAATATTCGCTTACATTAATCGATGAAATTGAAGTTGGAATAAGAAGATTATTGATTCAAATGAATGTAGAATTAGAATCAAATACTAATGAAGATTTTACTTGGTTATTTGACTTATGTGCTATCGATGACAACTGGCTTCACCTGGCAGTATCATGGAATGGAGAAATGGTAAGTGTGTACATAAATGGTACATACTTTAATTCCAAAGGATTAGCTGCAATTGCCACATCAGAATCTGATACTTCAGTTTATATTGGTTCAAATCAAAACTCAGAAAATGGTAGTTCCACCAATTCTTCTTTCTTTTATATTGATAACTTGGTAATGTGGAATGAATCCAAAAAAGCAAATGAAATCAAAGAAATTTATAACAAAAATCCATCCATTTTAGATAATCATTTAATTATGTACTTTCCATTTGACGAAAACTATGGATTAACAACATATAGCAGTTCAAATGGTATAGTTGCACAATGGAATCCTGTGTATGATCCGAACCTTGACGAGTCAGCCATTGAGCATTGGTACGTGTCAGATTGTCCTCTCGCAGATGATTTAACTGTTGCACAAAATATGCAATTATTACTCAAATTGAATGGTTCATATCCTCTGTCTGGAAGTATTTTATATAAGATTATAGATTATCCTCAACATGGTGATTTATACTTTCTTCAAGATTATTCTGATAGTCTTTCATGGTCACATGCAAACTTCCCTAATCTTGCAAATAAAATAATTGTAGGTGAAACATTTAACCAAAATCATATTGTTTTTGTACCATTTAATGAGAGTACTTATTATGGACTTGATACTTTCATTTATGCTACCGCAATCAATGGCTTAACATCTCAAATAGCCGCTGAAGTTTCTATCCGTATTACTGAAGTGATTCCATCAATTGATCTAACTATGGAAAATATCGCCATGAAAGTCGAACCATTTAAAATTTATGATGCTGATAATTGGATAAATAATCAATTGTTGACTGTTGAAGTTGGTGCAACTGTTGTTGGTAATGGACAACAACAAGCCAAAATAAGCCTTGCAACAACCAAAGACTTGTTATTTTCTAATCCTGGTGGAATCGGTCGTGGTATCAACGAAGCAAAAACTGTATTTGATGCAACGTTACGAAGTGCTTCTCAGGCTATCTCATCGCTTAACGTGTCAATAAAAGATCCGTTAGTTAAAACATCATTCGAACTCGATGTAGCAGTTCATGACCCTGCCAGTAACACTTCTTCCTCTACTGCTGTTCCAATGTCACTGAGTTTCAGCTCGATTGTTTCGATTAAAAGCATATATCCAAGAATAGTTTCTACCTCGAAATCTGCTTTCATCGATGTAACTGGAGAATCGTTTAGCACAGATGTTATTATTTGCTCGGTTAATGGCAGTCAATCTCATGTTATACGCCTCAGTGGTTCACACATCCGATGTGAGCTAGATTTATCATATCCGGATGTGTATTCATTAGTGCTTATCACTCGCAGTGGTGTGGCAAGCAACGCTGTTCGAATTAGAGCGTTGAATCCTATTGAAGTAACATCGTTAATTCCAAGTGTTGGATTGAAGAATCATGCATATAATGTTCGTGTTCTTAGTTCTAATCTTCTTTTGGAGGAAACTATTTACTGTGTTGTTGATGGTGAACACACATTGCCAATCGCTTTCACTTTCGGTGAAGTGACATGCTCATTACCTCCTCTTGATGCCTCAATGGATAAGAATTCATCACAAGTATGTCTAGTCTTTAATCCTTATGAAAAGTGTGATTCTGCAATTGAATTCACTTATATTCCTGATATACAAACATACTGGATTGAGCCTGCAATTCTATATCCTATTGAAAAGCCTATTTCCATTTCAATTCATGGGATAAGATTCAATACTATAATCAATGGAGGTTGTAGAATTGATGGAACTTATTTTGAACTTGTGAAAGTTTCTGATTCTGAAATTTTGTGTAATGGTATTATTACTTCAAATTACTCATCATTTCCATCTCAACTTGATATATTCATTTCTCAAAATGGAATTGATTTTTTCGATATTGGTTTATCATTAACAGTACTAAATAAGCCTAGTGTTTATCTTCTAAGTCCACGAATCATACCAACCAAGGAGGCAAGTTCTCTTCAAATAATTGGTTCTAACTTAAACCAACTGTTCGAATATCATTGTAAATTTGGTGATCATCAATCAATACCAGCATCATTCGTATCGGAATCGATTATATCCTGTGATGCCCCAATCATCGATTATGAATTATCAACATCAGTGAGCGTACAAGTGAATGAAGTCTACACAATACCATCTAACCTTAGCTTGTTATATTTTTCTCTTTCAAATATAACATCAATTGATACCGATTACTTTGTAAGGAATACATTACAAGTAAATTGGTTGACAATTAACGTGAGTGCTGTCCCTCAAGTTGAAGATATAGCTTGCATTTGGAATTCAAATTATAATATTAGTATTGAATCATATGCTGTGAAGTTAGCAAGTAACAGAATTAGATGTGAAATACCGAGTGAATTGCCCGTTGGTGTTTACTCAATCACTCTGTCATTTCAAGGTCATTATAATATTATAATCACAAATTCTTTTCGTGTTATTGATCTGCCTGAATTATATACTGTCTCTCCTTCCAATGGACCATGGAATGGAGGTATTCCTGTGGTCATTTCAGGCTCCATATTTCTTAACACGTCTAGTTTGTTCTGTAGCTTTAATGGATATTTATCACCAGCTACCTTAATAAATGACTCCGCAATATCATGTAATTCGGTACATTTATCCAAAAGTCTTCAATTAGTTGGGATAAATAATGAAAATATTTGTACAGAAATTGACGTTAGAATTAATTATGGTGATACTCAATCGATCAGCAATTTACCTTTCTTTCTCTGTTTAGATCCGATCATTTCTTCATTTTCTCCTCAACGAGGGGTGTCTAATGGAGGAAATAATGTTCAGGTGTTTGGCAGTGGATTCGATGCAAAAATAAAAGTCCAATTTTGTAAAGTTGGTGAGTCAATTGTTGGTGCAACAATCATATCAGATAATCTATTAACTTGTATAATTCCATCACAATTGGACTCTTCAT
This sequence comes from Epipyxis sp. PR26KG, assembly GCA_015144975.1. Classification (NCBI taxonomy): domain Eukaryota; class Chrysophyceae; order Chromulinales; family Dinobryaceae; genus Epipyxis; species Epipyxis sp. PR26KG. The sequence continues at coordinate 44,614 of VKHH01005883.1, read as the reverse complement.
TTGTATCCATTGCCATTTCTTATAATGGTCATAATTGGTCAAACTTCACCTCTTATTTGTATGAATATTATTCTCCATCAGTGATATTAAACTCATTCCCAACATTTTTTCATCTTAATAACATGGCTGAATCATCAATTATCTTGCATGGAATGGGTTTTCTTGCGACTTCAATGACTAAATGTGTTTTTGATGAATCTATTTTTGTAAAACCTCAAAGTATTACTAATGAAAAAGTTGTTTGTGTGATTCCATCTGATTTTAACACTTCTGGAACTCTTGTTTCAGTTGGATATTCTGGCAATGGAGTATTAGTCGACAGTAATATATCTCTAAGAGTTCTTGGATATGTTGAACTACTTGAAGTAAACCCATTATTATTGCCTATTTACCAAGAATCAAAAATTACACTTGATATTATCATTCCAGTGATAAGTGTGGATGAAATTAATCGTTCTTCAATCGAATGCATCTTCAATAATAGTATATCAACCAATGCTTCCATTCAATCATTCACTAGCTCTAATGAATCAAAATCAACTTATTATAAAGTGTTATGCTTGTCTCCTAAATTCACGAATGCAGGATTTGCATCGATCAATGTACGCTTAAATAATACTATTTTGACTGTTAAAAACTTAGAAGGCGGAGAGGTATTACTTCAAATATATCCTCTTCCTCTTCGATTCAGTTTAAATAATCCATCCATATTTTTGTCGAATATTTCAACACACTTTTCAATTAATTCTGTTAGTAATGATATTGACTTCAGCAAAGCGGCATGCAAATTAGGTAGCCTTGAACCAGTCAATGCAATTCAAGCTACAGCTTCATCTTTTGATTGTGAGATGATAATATCATACGATTATGATGAGTTTGTGATGTTTTATGTCTCCATAAATAATATCGATTTTCATCCTATTTCCACGGTGAATTTGGTGAAGCAATCCAGTTATTCTACTAGACCGTTATTCGGTAATGTAAACTCTACTAATCAATTAGTACTAGAAGGTAGTGGATTTGATTCTTCATTGGAATATTTATGTTTCATTGAGTTTAATGAGTCAAACTTGTCTAATGTGAATATTACTGGCACAGTCTCGTCTTCGGAACAAGTGAACTTTGATATGCCTTCAATTGTATCATATACGATCGCTACAACTACTTTCACAGTAAATGGTAATATTCTAATCAAATCAAAATATTCGTATGTTGAATATCCAGTGATTTTGGAATCAAAGCCTTCAGTATTATTATCACAGGGTGGGCTTGTTCAATTAACCTTACAAACAAAACAGTCTCATATCGAGTATGTGTGTTCAATCCAAGATAATAGTCATATTGTTGAATACTATTTTGCTCAAATGAAAGATGATGGATTAGTTTATTGTCACATCCCACCATTAACGATTGGTGACAAATTATTAGGCCTGTCCCTAAGTTTAGATCAAACTAACAAACGTTTGGCAAGTTCCAAATTACAAATTGTCAACCAGCCTGTTATACACTCCATATTCCCGCAAATAGGTCTTTTGAGTGGAGATACTGTAGTTCACCTGACCGGCAATAATATCCACGCCAATGGAACCATTTGTAAATTTGGAGCGAAAACTGTTGGTGCGAGTTTTATTAGTTCGACAGCCGCGATATGTGTATCACCATCTCAAATATCAGAAGGATTATATCGATTATCTATGTCAGTTAATGGATTGCAGTTTGTTGACAGCGGTTTATCCTTCGAATATATCGCTGATCCTGCAGTGACATCTATTTCACCAACCTTTGGTCCAGAGACTGGAGGTACCAAAGTGTTTATTCGTGGAGATAATATGAAGCTCTATAATAATATGATGTGTGAGTTCGGATCTCAAAAATATCGTGTTCAGGCTATTTGGGAAGTAGGTGGATTGTATTCCTGTATTGCACCAAATCATCCACCAGGTGATGTTTCTTTGCGGTATCTTTTTAATGGACAGCAATACTTTAACAGCTCTGTGCATTTTAATTATCAAATAATATCAACTGTTTTTAAAGTATTGCCTTCGAAAGCGTTACCTTTTCATGCTGAGAAGCTTATAGTATTCGGCTCGAATTTCATCAACTCTTCTCAATTATCGTGCAAATTATTTGACCAAATTACTCCAGCCATTTTCGTGAATTCTTCTTGTGTTTCATGCTTGATAAACTCCCGAATTCTTGAATCAGATGTGAAAAGTATGGTGCAGATTTCAAATAATGGGGTCGATTTCCCAACAAGTGAAATATATTTTACTATGATGAAACCTTTAACAGTTGAAGCAGTAAATCCTACTGCAGGGTCAATTAATGGTGGAACTCAAGTTTCAATTAAATTTTCAAGTTTGGATGTTGAAATTAAATATTGTAAATTTTTAGATAGTATCTCTCAAGCTTTCTACAATGGAACCAATGGCATATTGTATTGTTTAACTCCAAAACAAAACTTGATAGAAACTAAACTAATAAAGATAAATTTTATTGATGGTGCATTGAATGTTGTTGGTGAAGTAGACTTCTTGTATTATTTACCAACAGAAATCCATTATATTTATCCTCAAATTGTGAGTGAAATCGGGCAGAAAGTTTTTATTCATGGAAAGGAATTCTTACCTTTGACATCTCTCAAATGCAAATTGGGTGTTATGATATATCCAGCAACATTTATTTCATCAGAAATCCTTTCTTGTCAGATTCCTCCTACTAAGCCTTCGATTCTACCAATAAGTGTTTCATTAAATCAATTGGACTTTACGGCTACCACACTATTGGAAATATATCATGAATCAACTATAAGTAAAATATTTCCTTCGATTTTGAGCAGCCAAAGTAAATCAATTATTACGATTTATGGTCCAAAGTTACGAAGTGATATGGTTTTATGGTGTAAGGTAAATGGCAAGTATGGTAGCAACCCAGTAAAGGTTTTGAACACTACCACCATATCATGTGAGATTCCTTTAAATCCTGCAGGAACAGTTGCAAAAGTGGAAATAGTAAATAACGCGGACGTTATAATCAGAAGTGATGATTTTATTAGTTATTTGGATGATCCTATTGTGAACTTCATCACCCCTTCCACAGGTCCGATTATCGGCAATACCGTAGTTCTTTTGACCGGCAATAATATCCACGCCAATGGAACCATTTGTAAATTTGGAGTGAAAACTGTTCGTGCGAGTTTTATTAGTTCGACAGCCGCGATATGTGTATCACCATCTCAAATATCAGAAGGATTATATCGATTATCTATGTCAGTTAATGGATTGCAGTTTGTTGACAGCGGTTTATCCTTCGAATATATCGCTGATCCTGCAGTGACATCTATTTCACCAACCTTTGGTCCAGAGACTGGAGGTACCAAAGTGTTTATTCGTGGAGATAATATGAAGCTCTATAATAATATGATGTGTGAGTTCGGATCTCAAAAATATCGTGTTCAGGCTATTTGGGAAGTAGGTGGATTGTATTCCTGTATTACACCAAATCATCCACCAGGTGATGTTTCTTTGAGGCTAAGCTACAATAAACAGCAGTTTCAAGATGTTGGAATCATATATAGATTCGCGTTGAAAGAGTCAATAACATCACTATGGCCCACAAGAGCATATTTTAACATTGGCGCGCAGATTTTTATTACTGGATCGCACTTTCTAAACGTATCAACTCTTTCTTGTAGATTTGCACTCTCAAAAACAATGACTTTAGCCATAGCTACTTACATTAATTCCACATCTATAAGTTGTGTAGCTCCTCCACTTAGTGTGCCACATAACACCACAAATGAGTTAATCTCAGTTTCTGTTTCCAATAATGGTTATCAATTCTCAACAAATGATAACGTTCGAATTACGTATTTGGATTTAGTTAAGGATATTGATGTTAACCCGTTGGTTGGTTTTACTACAGGAGGAACGGTTGTTAATGTTAATTTCGTGTCCCAAATGATCGGCATAATCTCTCATTGTGCATTTGATGCGATTACAGTCGAAGTAAATGCAAACAAAGACGGAATATCTTGTGTGAGTCCTTCAGTTAGTGAAATGACAAGAGTCAAATTTGGTTTGATAGTTGATGGCAATTATTTGTTACATACAAATTATTTATATGATTACATAGATTACCCTGTGGTCACTGAGTTTTATCCTATGTCTGGGCCAGAAGAAGGTGGTTGGAAATTATTAATATCTGGAATTAATTTAGTGCATTTTAAGACAAGTTCATATAGATGTAAATTTGATGACAGATTCATCGTTGATGTGGAAGCTGTTCTTTCAAACGATGGTTTTTATTGTATTGTGCCAGCTCTTCGCGTTGGTCAAGTCAAGGTTGAAATCACCTTAAACTTACAAGATTATGTGTTGGTTGGTGAATTAACAATAAATCAGCAAATAACATTATTCAAGATTTATGATCCTATGGAAAATCAATCATTATCTGATTCAAGTATGGTAACATTATTTGGATCTGGATTTAATATTTCAGAAGATCTTTGCTGTGAAGTTAATGGTGAGTTAAGTATTGTGAATGAATTGAGTAATGCAAACTCTGTTGGTTGTCGAATCAATCCTTATTTGGACAATAATAATAATCATTTCCTTATACGAGTGGTTCAATGTAATGCATTCAGTCCATATAATGATGCAAAAAAGAATTTAGCTTCTCATTTTTTGACTTACGAATTGAAGAGTAGAGGAATTATAAAATCATTTTTTCCATCGAAAGGATTTTTTAATATTAATAACTCAATCAGTATTGTTGGTTCTGGCTTAGGACTAGTGAATGAATATACTTGTCGATTTCAGTTTTCAGTCGATGGATTTGTGCAAGACGTGAACGCTACATATATTAATTCTAATCTGTTAGTCTGTGTGTTACCATCAAGATTCTCTCCAGGTTTATGCAAAATAACTATCACTTCAACTATGCCAGTGCAGCAACTTTATATTGGCTCGTTTAAACACATAACAATTCCTTCGATTGTTTCGATATATCCGAACTATGGGGACGAAAGCGGCGGTGATACTGTATCGATTCGAATGCAAGGTCAAGCTCCGTTCACTTCCTGTTACTGTCGTTTTGGAAATGCATCAGTGAATGTCACCACCGGTACAATATCTTTTGATTATCTAACATCAGAGACTTTGGTGTATTGCACAACACCTAGCACTAAACCAGGCGTGGTGGTGGTTTACTTTTCGATCAATAATATCGACTTCGTCTCAACAGGATTGACATATACTTATTATCCTTCTCCGTTGATAAAATCTGTTTCTCCGAAATTTGTCACTAATTTAACAGAGCATTTAGTCATTCAAGGATCTTCGTTAACCAATATTAAATGCTGTATTTTTGATGAAGAAATGGTTACAGCTTTAAGTACTACGGATAATCAATTACTATGTGCTGCTCCTAAATCTTGGTCTGCCATAGCCGCTCGCATTGATTTTGCTTTGACAGTATCCACAAATTGTATTCGTCCATCATCCAATAGGATGAGTATCACAAAATTATTAAATCCTCCAAGAATAGAAATTGCGCCTCGTTTTGGCTATAGTAGAGGTGGAACTAATATTATGGTATCAGGCTATGGTTTATCACAAGCGGATGGAAGCAGTGTGTACTGCAAAATAGGACTGCAAATTGTTCAAGCAACTGTTATTGATGAATCATTAGCGGTCTGTGTGTTACCTCCGCTTTTATCGGACAATAGTAATTCATTGGCGTTTGTTCCCTATTGGGTTAGCATTGACGCAAATGCGACATATTATTATGTTGGTCAATTTGTTTATGCACCAACACCAAAAATAATATCACATAAACAAAATTTCGCTTTTGAAAATCAACATTTTCAAATTCAATTGCTTGGAGAACATTTCTTGAGTGAGGAATTGAACACTTTACTATCATATAATATGCGTCATTGTAGAGTTGGCACAGAAGTGGGCACATTAAAATTACTATCTGACACTGAAGCTATTTGTACTCTACAGAGAATCTCTTCCATAGGATCATTCACAGTGGGAATAAGTCTAAATGGTCAAGATATCTTTTATAATGAAGATATTCAATTTGAAGTGGTTCCTCAATTACAATATCAATTGCAATCATCTTATCAATTCTTTGAATCAGGCTCTGCTGTGTATCAAGATGAAATTATAGAAGTTTTGATACGTGGTGAAAACGTTTCTTTGAATAAGTTATCTGATTCTATATTAGGATGCTTTGTTAATAATTCCTTCCATAAAGCTGATTATGCAATCTTCAATAACAATACTGCAATATTGAAGTGTTATATATCTTCAGTCAATGCTGGGAGTTATCAATTATCTGTTGAAGTTTTGGACAATTCACTGCAATTATTTGATAATCAAATTCCAATTATGGTTCATAAGCTACCTTTGGTGGAAAAATCCACACCGGCAATTGCAAATATGGGTTCTACATTTGATATCAAACTAGTCGGTGGAATTTTCCCAATCGAAACTGTGATGATGTGTGTGTTCAAATTGAAAGGGTCCGACAAATTCAGCTACGTTTATACTACTTCCACTAATTCCACGATGGTATTATGTCCTTTTGACTCTGTTAAGCTAGAAATAATGAAAGATTATAAAAGTTCATCAAATATTGCTCATATTCTTGTTGGCTTACAAATAGGTGCATCAAGACCAATTCTAATAACTTCCATTGCACTAATCGCTCCGATCAATTTTATTTCATTTCATCCAACTATGATACCTGAAAGTGAAGTTATGGAAATTGAGATATATGGTAATAATATTCGACAGACATCTGGTTTAGCATGCGCTATTGGAGAGCATATTTTCCAAGCTATTGCCGTTAACTCATCCATGTTGAAATGTGTAAATATATCATTAGAGAAATCTGGTGTGTATTCTTTGTCGATCACTTCAGATGGGAATGAATTCATTACAAGGTCGAACAATTCAAATATCGAAGTTATCAATCGACCACAAATATCAAGACATTCGAATATTGAAAGCCCTTATTCTTGTCCTTTTACTGGTTCGATGAAAGGATTTACCATTGAAGGACAAAACTTAATGCCCTATGCCAATAGTTTATATTGTCAGTTTTATTTACTGCTGATGAGACCTTTATCAGTTATCAATAATGCTGTTGTGTGCCCTTGTCCACAATTGGAACTGATCAAATATGATGAGAATGTCGATGATATGAAGCCAAAATTTGTATCAGTTCCATTTGCGCTGCTTTTAAAACATGCCGTACAGTCTTTAGCAATGGATAAAGTCAGATACTACAACATTCCAACAACCAGTTTGATATCATCAAATAAAGTGATGGTTGGAGATTCCTCTCATAGTCTGCTTATTCACTTTGAAAATTCTTCCATTGTATCATTCGATTGTCGAGTGAGTGGTATCACTGTGCTTTCAACTCAGCGTGTTTCAGATTGTGAATATTCATGTGAGGTTCAATGTGCTTCCACATCAACTTCATCCACGCACGATCTGGAAATCTCCATCGATTCGATGTATTATTATACGATTGCACAAGTTTATTGCTTATCACAACCAACTTTGTCGATTTTATCCCCAACAACAGGGGTTGAAACTGGCGGATATATAGTGTCATACGAGATCTCCAACATTCAAAAATTGAAAGCTGACAGTAATGTAATATCGTGTCTGTTTGATTCTGCTTCGTATGAAGTCAGTCCAACCTCGGTTAGTCGTATTAAACGTGGAGAAATCATGATATTGATTATCAAATGTGTGGCCCCTCCTATGAAAGTTGGAAATGTTACCGTAGCAGTAAAAATTGATGATGTCGTCTCATTAGATTCTGTGTTCACTATTGCACCGTTGCCAATTATTCTTGAAGATAATTTGAGTGTTTCATTCTTAAAATCGAGTAGCGATCAAGTCATATATTTTCATCTAAATTACATTCCTCATACTCGTGACAAGTTAACCTGTGCTGCATACACCAATCACCAACTGGTGTCGACACAGTTAATAGTTGATGGAACTACCAGCACACTTTCGTGTAATATAGCCAGCTTAAATTTGAGTGTAGGACTCCATGAGGTTCATATTTTATTGGATTCTTCTCACGCTTTGGGTGTTATTAAAACTACTATCTCTGCTTCTATTTCAGTTCAAAGTATTTTTCCCAGCAGTGGTACTATTGATGGAAATATCTTGGTTTTTGTTACGATGACAGGAGAAGTTTTGTCGGAAGATACTTTGTATGAATGCAAATTTGATGATGAAATAGTACCTGCTATTGTTTTAGATTCTCAATCACTGAATTGCTATGCTCCTTCAACGAATTATTCTCATGTGGCTTCTGTCTCAGTATTATATAATAGCAGAAAATCACAAAGTGATTTGTCAGCACTTTTCTATTATTCCACAACCCTGGAAATAAATAATATTTATCCTAGTCTTGGTGCCATTAGTGGGGGAACGCTTGTTTCAATCCAATCTAATGGGTTTGTTCCTTTATTCAAGTATAGATGTTTATTTGGCAATAATCCCGTTGAGGCGCGATATACTTCTACCGATACAATTGCTTGCGTTTCTCCAAAGAATAATGCTCTTGGACCAGTGATTATATCTATATTATCTGATGGAAATAATATGATGTCTTTATACAACAAATACATCACATTTACATACTATGAGAACCCTGTTATTTTCCAGCTCAGCCCGATAGTTTCGACTTCCATTGGTGGAACATTGCTTACGATTGGAATCAATGGACCGAATTTAGAGATGAATACATTCAAATATTCTAGGTGTAGCTTTGGTGGGAAAGTTGTTCCAGCACAAATAATTAGTAGTGACCGTTTGCAATGCTACACAACGCCTGTGTTGAATGAGAATAAGATTGAAGTGCTTGTTTCATTAAATGGAGTAGATTTTGTCTCATCTGCTTCTAACAGTTTGTTTTTGTATTATTCAGAATTTCTGACTTTTGAATCAATCTTTCCTTGGCATGTGTCGATCAACCAAATACAAGAAACTGTGTTTACAATAACAGGATCAGGATTTCCGAGCCGGTTCGACACAAAATGTCTATTTGGTAACGATTTTAGCACCGATGCAATTTTGTATTCAACATCGACTATTTATTGTTCTTTACCTACTAATGTAACTATGGGTGAGGGACAATATAATTTACAAATTCAAGTTAAAGAAGATCTTTATCCCACAAATAGTTATATTCAGATTGATCCAAACACGATTTATCACAGTATCTCCCCTTCGCGGTGGTCAGAGTCAACAGATAAATTCAATAAAATAACAATTTTCGGTGAAGGATTCAATGATTTTGATGATGCGAAGTGTCGCATTGGTGATATCTACTCTGAAATAATGGTGGTAAACAGCAATGAATTGTACTGTGCTATGCCAGTCGGTCTTTCTCCTGGCATTTTATCGATTGCAGTGACTATGAATGGTGCAGTTTTTACTGAAGTAGGATCAATAATTGTTGAGTCAGATTTAGTACTCACTGACATATTTCCTAAATTCGGTTCGTCTAATGGTTTCACATCTGTATCAATAACAAGTAACGCATTCTCTGCTGATTTAGCCTACGCTTGCATGTTCGGTGATCTTATTATGGTTGGAACTCCAGATACTGATGATTTGAATAAGCTTAATTGTCTAACACCTCCTTCATTGGTGGGTGAGCAAGCTGTTTCCGTCAATGTAATTTGCATCAATTCAACTGCAAGAAATGCAATCAATTCCCTTTCATATAGTTACACCTCTCCACTATCCGTGCAACAAGTGTCCCCGATAAGTGGTTCAGTAACTGGAAATACACTCGTAACGATTTTATTATTGTCACCAAACTTGACACAACTAACAGTTGAAGTGAATGTACTCTGCCGTTTCGGTTCTATTATCTCTCTCGCTCAAAATGTTGATATATTCAACAATAAGATTATTTGTGACAGTCCGCCAACAACAAAAGATGTCATCATTCCTGAAATTTCATTGAATGGAATTGATTTTGAGTCTACGGAAATAAAATTTTATTTCGTTGAAGATCCTAAAATTATATCATTATCTCCTTCGCAAATAACAAGTGGAATTATGACTGAGTTATTCATAACAATAGAAAACTCTTTTGTTGAACTGCAATATTTGCCTTTAGGTTGTTCACTTAATGGTGAAATCTTCAATGCATTTTTGATTGCGGAAAATCTATTATCATGCAAAGTGATTGCGAAATCATATGGTATGCAAAGCGTGACATTGTCTTACAACATGATAGACTGGTTTGGAGTTTCTAATGTATATGTTGTTAATTCTATTTATATTCTTCAAATATCTCCTGGATGTGTTTCATGGACAGGTGGATCTGATATTTTTATATCTGGTCGTGGATTTGAAATCCTTGGTTCAAACGTTACAGTATCATTCACTGAGACCATTGGCGGTTTTAAGTTATTTGCAACGGGAATGGTCATTAACGACAGCTTTGCACAGCTCCAGTTACCCACATGGAATCCGATTGTTGATGAATTGGAAGCCAGAATTGAAGTTAAAATTGAAGAAAATAGTTTATCCTCTAACAGCTTGTTTATGTCATTACATAACGACTTCCAAATTACCTTGAAAGAACCCATGTATGGTATTTATACAGGTGGCACACCACTTACAATTGAACTTAATGTTAAGTATTTACCACCAAGCATGTTGTACTGGATTAAGTTCACAGTTAATAATTCTCAGTTTAATGATCAGATAGTGCCTGTGGAAAACTTTATCAATGGTATAATACACATTTCCACCCCTTCTTTCAAAACATTTTATAAAATTTTGAGTGAAATTGATGAAGAAAATTCTTTGCTGCAATATGAAGTTAAAATATCTCTGTTATGTAGCAATGGTTATGAATCATCTCCTAAAACGTTTATTTATTTGAACCGCCTCGCCTATTCAAATTTATCAACTTCTTTAATAAGCGAGGATGGAAATGCATTCGTCAATATTTATTCAAAGGTTTCTCCTATCGGATCTAATATGCTATGTCGTTTCGATAATACAATTGCTCAGGCAGTTTTCAAAACAACAAATTCAGTTCAATGCATCGTCCCTCCATTGTTCGTTGGGACTTGTAATATTTGGTTGAGTCCGAATGGTGGATTTGATTGGATTCTGGTAGAAGAAAAATTAAATATATCTCCTGCCTCACATACTAATTCAATTCGACCTACATTTGGTCCTGTAAGAGGTTTTACAAACGTCACAATATATGGAAATGATCTATCAAATTTAACGTATGATAATGGAGCAATTCCTTTTTGTCGTTTTGGAATGTTGGAAGTACCAGCATTTATTTATAATTCTTCTTCGATATCATGTATAACTCCACCAAAACTAGGAGTTGGTTTAGTAAGTGTTCAAGTTTTAGTGAGACAAAAACAAGGAAAACATCACCAATTGTTAAATCCGACCATTGCGTTAACCTTTGACTTGTATGAGGATGAAGTAATATCAGGTTTGGATCCGAAGGAAGGCACTTCAGCCGGTGGAACTGTGATGAACATCATAGGAGATGGGTTTATTAATTCTCCTGCTCTCACTGTACAATTTATCTCAAATGATGGGATATCGCAACTTATTCCAGCACAATTTCAAACTCCCACATTGATTTCGGTCCTGACACCTGCTAATCCCAAAGGATTAGTCGCTGGATTGGCTCAAGTGAGTGTGAGCAACAATGGATTGGATTTCACGAATGAGAAATTATCATTTTATTGGGAGAGTTCAGTTGCTGTTTATGACATATACCCAAAGATTATTTTCTTCCAAGGAGATATTACAGTAACTATCACTGGAACTGGATTCAAGCCAAGCTATCCTAATGTGCTATGGTGCCGATTTGGGGGAGATGTTATTGTTGATGCTCTATTCATCGATTCAACAACTATTCAATGCATCGCTCCGACTTTGACACCAAAGAATTACTCGATTGAAATAACGATGAATGGTAAAGATTATATCAATGCTGGAGAAATGAAGTATATAGAAATTCCTACAATTGTAGCAATAAATCCATCACTTGGACCTTGGAGTGGCGGTACATTGGTTGAAGTTCAGCTGAATTCAGTAGAAGAAATCTCGCTAGTCGATTCGCGAGTTGAATGTGTGTTTGGTGATAGATTGGTAGCTATCGAATCAATATTTGCGCATAATAACACTCTATTGTGTCGATCACCACCATATGTACAGAACGCAACTGCTTATGTATCATTCAGTTTGAAGTTGAGTCACAATATTCAAGTCACTTTTGTGAATACTGAAATTAGTTTCAAATATATTCGAAGTCCATCTATTACACAATCATCTCTATCAGTCGGACCTCAGAAAGGTAACTCGAGAGTCTTGTTGTCTGGTCATTTCGAATTAACGACAGGTACACTCACTTGTAAGTTCGGATATCAAGGTGATGCAGTCAATGCAACTTATTTATCTTCAACTGAAATTATTTGTGTTACTCCTCCGTCATATTCGAGTGTTAAGAACTTGCCAATATTAATATCTAATAATGATCAAAATTACATAAATACTGGATTTTCTTTCACTTATTACGACAACACAGTTATTCAAAGTGTTAATCCTTCTGAGGGGCCAGTGTCAGGTGGAATCAAAATTCGACTGGTTTTGGCATTTTCCAATAATATTATTAGATCTAATCCATCTTGTGTGTTTGAATCTATTCTTTCACCTGCAGTTGTTATTCGAGACGATATGATTGAATGCACTGTCCCTCCACATCCTATCGGAAATGTGCCTATCGCTTATACAAATAATGGAATAGATATAGAAGAGTCCAATGTAACATTCCGATTCTATCAAGGTGCAGGCATATTATCTATGGCACCTAGTATTGGTACTATTCATGGACAAACACCAGTAGTTGTAACAGGAATTAACTTTTACCAGTCGAACTTTTGGTATTGCGTCTTTAAGACCACTGCTGTCGTTGCAAGAATTATCGATGACACTCATTTGTCATGTGTTACACCTAACGCCGATGATCTTCTTCCTGGATTTGTGAATGTGACATTACGGTTGATACCAAATGGAATTGCATCGAAAATATCTGTGACGCATAGTATAATTTCCATGTCGACATTGATCGAAGGAAACATTTTGTTTCAATTTGTTGCTCCTATTAAATTATTTACTATTAATCCTTTAGTTGCATTCACACGTGGAGGTTTAAATGTGAATATCACCGGAGAACACCTCTATGCGCTTGGTAGCAATCTAACCTGTGTGTGGCTTAAATCATCCTTCATTACTATCGCTGAATACTCTGTCGAAACAGATTTAGTCTATTGTAAAACGCCTTATGTGAATTCATCAATTTTCAATGTTGACTTAACGTTATCACATAATGGTTACATTGAGACTGCCTCATATTTAACGATGTCACTTATTGAAGACCCTGTTTTAAATTACTCTACTCCATCAAGAGCGATTTTAAATAGTAACACTAACATGACCATACATGGTGCTAACTTTTTGGAACTTATTTCTACAAATCCACAATGCCAATTTTTTGAAGGAAATGAGATCCTTGAATCTGTTTTTGCAGATATTTTGTCAGATAAAACTATTCAATGTGCCATTCCGCCGTTACCTCAAAAATATGACATTCAAAGAATTCAAATGATTGGAAAGAATCCAGTGATGGAAATTCAAGCAATTGAAGTGACTGCGCAACAAAATCAAAATGAAATACAAAAAGTGATGACCAGTGCCTGGGGAAGACGTAACCCTAAACTTGAGTTAAAAGCTGCCACTAAAGTTCCTGCAGTAAATCGAGCGAAGTATAGATTGTCAACCAATGTCCAATACAAGTCAGAGATTCAACACATACAAATCAAGCCATCCGCATATGTTCAAGAAGTTCAAATTTTGAATATTCACGGTTTAATTAGTTATATGGATTATCCTTTTAGACCTTACAGAGACGATGGAATTATGAAACTGAATGTTGGGATATGGAATATAAGCGTGTATTGGAATTCTTCAGAGTTACAGTTAGAAAGAGCTCTACTTGAATTGCCAATTGTAACCAACGTTTCTGTTCAAAAGACAGTGAATTCTTCGAATCTGTATAATATCAATAATGCCACAAATTTATTTGTTAGCTGGAAAATTTCATTTGGTATCGCTGATGGAAATATACCAAAGATTAAAGTAGTGTCATATGATATTCCAACTGCAATTCATTTTTCATCCAACGTTACAACTGTTTCAGATGGAGTTGCATGCGAAGTGCAAGAAGTGGTAATTAATGATGCGATTGGAGGCTCATTTATCCTTAAGTACGATACTTATTACACGGAAAACATTCCTTTTGATGCAACTATCGCAGAATTTAAATCCACGTTATTACATGCATTCAAATCTATCCCAGATATTAAACTGTTGAAGAAACAAGTCACTGGTACCACAACACGTTGGTTAATTTATTTTACTGAGAATCCAGGAAATCTTCCACTGATTACTTGTTCCAAAAATAATTTATTACCTGCAAAAAGCAATAAAAGTAAATTCCCTGCATACATCACAACCTCCGAGATGGTTCGCGGTCAAGCAACTGCATTATCAGGGAGAGTTAGTCTCTCAGGAGGAGGAATGACTTCCTCAACTTCGTTTTTCAATCTGAATCAAACATCTTCAAATGTTTACAGTAATATTAACACCGCAATTTCTAGTTCAGGATCGAGCTCCTCTCCATTGGTGTATGATTGGTACATCAAATTTGATTCGAAATTTGGAGATGTTTCAGATTTGTCTGTGACAACATCCCAACTTATAGGTATCAAACCAGTAGTAGTGGTTAGTGAAATTACTAAGGGAGCAGGACCTGAAGTGCAAGCAATTAATCTGACCTGTTCAAGTGGATTTAGAACAAGTAATACTTATTTGATTCTTTCCATAAATGACGATCAAACTTCAAGTATTGCTCTATCCAGTGCTACTGCAACAGCTGTCACAACAGCATTGGAGGCTCTACCTCAGGTTGGAAATGTTTCAGTTGGTTATACTTCAACTACTACTTCAAAAAAATGGACTGTGACATTCCTCGACTCTTTTGTCTCGAGCCAATCAAGCATGATCCAGTTGATGTCTCCCCCAGTTTGTTTCAATGGAGCCAATTCCATTTGGACCGTAACTAGAAGTTCTATTGGCAAATTAACAAATATTAAAGGATGGATAGGCTTGTCTGCTGGAAATAATAGTATTGCAATTCCTTCAGATGCATCGAGTGAAGCAGTAAGAAATGCTTTATTCTCATTACAGATGGGATACTCGACGGTTACCAGACGATCATTCAATTATGGATCCTATCAATGGGATATTGTTCTCCATGAAGCCACTACATATAGTCCCACCATAACTGTTAACTCCAGTAATTTGATCTCTTCTGGATACAGCTCTGTTGCTCTGACGAGTCTGCAATCAGCTGGTGTATCTACATGCTGTCTGAGAAACGGTGTTATAACTTTGTACAACAGTCTGGCATCTCTTCGATCATATCCAATATCGGTGCTTTCTGCTTCTCAAAGTGACATCATTGAGGCGCTTATTGACATTCAATTGATTGAGTCTTTAAATGATGTTACTATCGAGAAAATATCGAGACCCTCTGGTGGTATTAGTTGGGTGATGGAGTTTTCATCTGATATATCAATCAATCGACTACAAAGCGTATCATTTAATCAATCTTCGAAATTGAAATTGGGAACCAATTCTTCATTAGCATCAATGACACTCACAGTATTAGACAAAGGAGCACATGCGGAAATTCAGAGAGTCTATATTCATGCTCGATCAGAGTTAAGCGGTTCATTCAAGCTAAGTCTCAATGATAAAAGCACGGATTGGTTAAGTGTCAATATCACTCAACAGCGTCTTTCAGATGATGTTTCGTATTATTTTGGACTTGATTCAGTTAATATACGACCTGTTTCTCTTATTGGTGTAGCTGGGGATTATCGAGCATGGGATTTTGAATTTGTATCTATTGCTGGAAATGTGAATACGATGGGATGCGATGCATCTCAAGTTAGCGCCTTTTACACTGATGATGTAGCATGTTCTGTGAATACAACTACTTATGCCACGTCCACAGGTTTAAGTGGTAATTTTTCGTTAATTTATAATGGTTTAAGTACTCCTTTAATTCCACATAATGCCAACGAAACTTACGTTACTTCTGTTATCCAAACAATAACTGAATTATTTGTCAATGTTTCCCGCAACTCTCTGGAGCCAGATGGAAGTTATGAGTGGATTATTACCTTTGCCGTTAATAGTGGTCAGTTGCAGTTACTGGAGGTTAACGACATTGAGTTGAGTGGTACTTCTTCTGCAATTGCTGTATCAAGAATTCAAAGAGGAAGTTTACTTGGTGGGAATTATACGATTCAATATGGAGATTATCTAAGTGAAGACATTCAATATGACACTTCTGCTTATGATTTAAAGAAAGTTATTGAATTAATTCCTGGTATATCAGAAGTTCAAGTAGAATTAGAATCCCTAAGTATTGGGCGAAGATATTTAATCACTTTTGTCGATCCTGTTGATGATGTGGGGATCCTTTTGATCAATGACACTAATATCGAAGGTTCTGATGCTTCAGTTAAATCATACGAGTCAATCAAAGGTGTGGGAAGTTTGCATGGTAATTTTTACGTTTCATTTGATGGCTACTCAAGTTCATTGATAAACTTTAATACAAGTGCTTCAGAATTAGGAACTATTTTATCTGCCATGCCATCAGTTGGTTCGATATTAGTAGACAGACTAACCTCAACGATTCTGGGTCAAATTAATCAAATCGATTGGATCGTTACATTCACATCTGTTGGCGTACCCAGTAATATGGGACGTCAACCAATGATAACACCAACAGCTCTGATACCATCAAATGGTGACTTTTATGTCGCTGTGGTCAAAGAGCAGTCTGCATGTTGTGATATCCGCTTGACTTATAATGGTGGGTTAGAAAGTTCCAATGAATCTCTTGCTATTACAATTGATAAATCACCAATGGTTCTGCACATTTCTCCACGTTCTGGATCCGTGCAAGGTGGAACTCAAGTTCAAGTTTTTGGCAATGGATATTTAGTATTAGAACAGCCAGTCTATTGTTTATTCGGTGGCATTTCTACTCCTGCCACTATACATAATTCTTCATATGCGAGCTGCATCGCTCCTTCACATCCTCCAGGAAGTGTAATTGTTATGCTCAAGTTTCTGTCTATAAATGGCTTAGTTGACAGAATAACGCCAAGTATTAGCACCTACATTTTTGAACGTCCTCTTTCGCTCCTTTCACTGATACCTATTGTTGGTCAAATTGATAAAACAATTGAAGTCGTTCTGCAGCTCTCTGCCATAGGAGAGGTTGTGGATGAATTAATGTGTAATTGGAAAGTCATTGTAAATAATCCTATTCTTGGTAATCTGGGACCCTTCGCAATTAAATCCTTATCTAATAAAATCAATGATTCTTATTGCAGTTGTTTTAACCCATTCATTGGAGATATCTTAGCAGATAACACAAATCGTCAATGGTACTTAGATACCAATGCATCTGCTATGGTGTACATATCAAAAAATGATCAACAATTTTCAAATGAACTTCCTTTCTTTTATTATTCAAAACCAGATGTATTGAATATTTCTCCACGTTTAGGTTCTGTTAATGGAAACACTAAAATTCAAATTAGTGGTTCAAATTTTATTCGCACACCATACTCTCAATGTGTGATTGACAATCTAAGAGTCCCATTGACAGTTATATCAGAGTCAGAAGGTATGTGTGAAACAAAGTCACGTGAAATATTACCTCCGATTCATACTATTAAGATATTCAGTCCATCAATTAGACACGAGATACAAACATTCGAATTTTGGCAGGTGGTCACTCCAAGACGATTTGTTTCTCCAAGTGGATCATTTTTCTTTTCATTGGAAGGATATAATTCTCGAAATATTTCTTTAACTCCAGGCATTTCGAGAAGCGAGCTTCGTAGTGCTTTATCGTTCATTCCGCGGATTGGTATTGTTGATGTAGATAAATCATTACGAACTGAAATCGATCACATCAATGGACTTCGTTGGAAAGTGACATCGTTCACTATTGAGTTCATAAGTCGTGAAGATAATGTTCCTGAGCTAAGTATTGACTTTTCTTTTGTATTTGGACTGAATAATGATGATAAATTTGTTATTGGTACAATTATAAATGGAGGATCTGATGTCTCTACCCCATCGACTCAAAGATGGAAAATTGTACAAAATTCAAAAATCAACAAAGTACAAAAGATTCAAATTTCAGTACCACCAATTGCATATGAAATACAATCAATCACAATTTCTAGCTTCTCTGCAATCTCTGGTTTCTTCTCGATGTCTTATAACGGTTATTCTACTCCAAGAGTTTCTTGGGAAGCGTCTTCTCTGACCATGGAAGGTGCCTTGCGAAGTATTGATGCCATAGGAGATGTATCTGTTTCCAGAAGTGTTACAACTAATTTCGGTTATCAATGGTTGGTAACATTTCTCACAGTGAATGGTCCAAGACCAAATTTAAAATATCTTAAATCTGCAAGTACTTTGAGTGGGACCAATTTGAACGTCACAATAGCAAAATTGAATAACGGGTCATATCCATTTGAAGGTTCATTTTATCTCAAATTAAATCAAAATTCTAATGAAACAACATCACTTAATATTGATGCGACTGCGATTGATGTAGCGAATGCAATTCAAACTTCATTTGATTTACAAGACATTATTGTTTCGAAAACAAATGATACTACCATATCTAAAGAATGGAGAGTCACTTTCCCGGATTATGTTGGTAAAGCTTTAAATTTATCAGTTATTGCAACTGGTGTTAGTGGTTCTAATGTTAAGGCAGTCGTGCGTGATGTTATTCCTGGTGATTCTTTAATTAGTGGGTCATATGGAATCCGTATCGAAGGGAAAACTGTTAACATATCTTTATCGGATTCAGTTGATGTTATTCAATCTAAACTACAAACATCATTATCGAATTATTTATCTAATAAAATAATCCTTGTGAATCAAATCGAAGATACTCCATTTCATAAAGAGTGGGAGTTGGTAATGCCAATATCATTTGGTTATTTATCTCAAATTTCACTCTCATCAAAATCAATCGGTGGAGCCAATGTTTCTGTTTCAACTGCTATCACAAATCAAGGTAACCACATTCCTGTTAGTGGCTCATTCTCCGTCATAGTAGAAGGTATGACCACCAAGTCTATTCGATATAATGCAACCAGTGAAGCGTTAGAATATGCATTGAGAAATCTACCTACGGTGAAAAATGTGTCAGTCGAAAAAATGGCTGGTCTGTTTGATTATGCTGGTTTACAATATTCAGGCTTTTTATGGACAATCACATTTTCTGGTGTTTATGCAAATAATTATGACTCTGTTCTTGATGTTAAGGTAAATGGAACTGATTTGATAGGAAATAATGTTATTGCAATTTCGGAAGAGGCTCAGATTGGTCAGAGTCCTTTGGTTCCAATTGAAATTACTTTTGATGGAGTGCAAATTACTAACAATAGACAACTGTTTGAATTTGTGTATCCCTTGGAACTATTGAGGTTACACCCAACACATGGTACTTATAATGGCGGTACTATAATCAATTTGTACATTGAACCTATCGACCGAATCATAACTACATACGATGTATATAATGTATTTTGTGTCTTCAATAATTCAATAGTCATTGCGAGATTTATTTCCAATGATACTCTTGAGTGCACGACACCTCCATTTCCTACCATCGAAGGGGGAATAGTAAACGTTGGTTTAACACTCAATGGACAAGAAATCACAAGTACTCTCTTATCTTATGAGTATCAACCAGCAGCAACAGCTTTGTCATTATACCCACTTTTTGGAACAACAGAAGGTGGAACTTATGTTTCCATTAAAGGTCCATCAATTCGTAAATCATCAGATTGTTACTGCTCATTTGATGATCAGATTGTTAAAGCAAACACATCTGCAGATGGACTTATCATATGCAAGACTCCTTCAGTTTCATTTAGCCAAGTTGCTCAAGTGAGCTATACTTTAAATGGACAAGATTACATCAATAATACTCGCCTTCAATATCAATACGCTCTTCCACCAAACATGACACTTGTTGATCCTGTTAGAGGACCTTTATATGGTGGAACTAAACTCAAAATAACAGGAAGAAATTTCGGTTTGGGTTCAGATCAAGTAAAATGTAAATTTGGTGATCAAATTATTGTTGGTCAGAAAAACACTGATTCAACAATAACTTGCCCAACCCCTCCAATTACCAAAACAAATGAAATTCAATCCATTGATGTGTTCAAAGTTCCATTTAGTCCTGAGGTTCAACAAATCATAATTGAATCCGAGCCGCAGAGTGGTGCTACATACGGACTTTCGGTCAATGCAGATGCTCCTTCATTGGAACATATGTCGATTGACTTCAATGTAAATCATGTCAGCGAAATTCAAGAAATTGTTATTGAATCTGTTTTGAAGCCACCCCTCGTTGCTGTATTAGAAGTGAAAAATACAGGAAGACAGAAAGAAATTCAAACGATAAGGACTTATTCAGGAAGCCAACCAGAAATCAAATCTGTGTTCATACGTGCACCATATAAATATTATCAATCGAGTTATGATGAAATCCATTCAGTAAATTTTAGCAATCCATCAGCCAATATAACTCTTAAAATGGGAGGTTATTCAACTACTTTGAGTGGATCCGCGACTGCAAGTATTATTCAAAGTATTATTCGCAGTTCATTTGGAACTTATGGTTCCAATTGTAATGTTACGACAACCGTGTATTCAGCCTATAATTCTTGGATTATTACATACTCATTGACTGCAGGAAACGTACCGCTTATGACAGCGAAAGCATCTTCTGGGTCTGTCAATGTCAGTGTTCTTTCCCAAGGTGGTTTCTCCGAAGTTCAAAATATAACGTTATCTTATGCATCTGGTGTTACACATTCAGGATATGTGAGACTTGGGTTGGATGGCCTCTATAGCACTAACATTCATTTCAATTCTTCAGCATCAGATATTAAAGAGTATCTTGAAGATGTTCCTTCGATTGGAAAAGTTTCTGTTGCAGTTTCAAGTAGTACAAATTCTGCTGGAACATCGCGATATACATGGATGGTGACATTTTTGCAAAGATTAGGTTCCCTATCAACTGTTTCTGTGGAAAGTTTCTTGTCAGGAGGTTCAATATCAGTTAGCAAAGTCACTTCAGGTACTACTCAAGCAATCAATGGTACATTTACATTATCGTTGGATGGAGAAACCACTGCATACTTGAATCATAATGCTAATGGAGACGATGTTGCAAATGCAATTAATTCTCTGGCATCTTATTATGGGGTTAGCGCCTCTAGATATGATACACTCAATGGAGGAGCTATGTTTCTTATCCAGTTTCCTGCATCATATGGAAATATTGATGATCTTACTGTTGACAGTAGATCATTATCTGGTACCGGCTTGAATATCGAATCTTTAACTTATCAAGAAGGATTTATGTTAAGTGGCAAATATGTGATTCAGTTTACTGATGATCAAAACAATTTACGATCATCGATTCCTTTGAGTAGCAGTGCTTCTGCGAATGAAGTGAGATTTGCAATTGAGCAAATGAACCCAGAGTTCTCACCTTTAGAAGTTACTCGTTCAGATGGAGAACAACTGAACACTTACCTGTGGTCAATCACTTTCCCATACTCAGTAGGCCAAATAAATTTGTTAGAAATCAATGCGGCTGGTATTAGAGGACCTGATGCAGGTGTTGAAGTTGCTTCAATACAAAAAGGTTATGTCGCTACAGTGCAGAAAATTTCAACAACTGCTTCTTCAGAGCTTTCCGGTTACTTTTATCTAACCCTTGATGGTTATACAACAGATCAGATATCATTTGATGCCTCGGCTGATAATATGAAATATTTGTTAGAACAGCTTCCAACTGTTGGGGAAGTTGAGGTAAATCGTGTTTTTACCGGAATGAAGGATTTAAGCACATGGAGTAATCCAGCACAGCATCTAGACACAGTTCATCCATTGTTTCAGTATAATGTTAAATCTTATGATTGGCTAGTTACTTTTATAAGTCGAGCGGGAGATGTCCCATTGATGTCTTCATGTTGTGATGAAATCTCAACTCAAGAGTTGTATAATATGTCGTTGAGATCGAAATGGTCAAGAGACTCACATGTATTCATATCGAGAGTGACTTCTGGTACCGTCCCTCGGTTGGCTTCATCTCTGTCATTATCGGTGAATGGTGTCCAGTCAGCCTATATTGATCTCAATGCAACAAGCACTGAAGTGAGTAGTGTGTTATCAGCGTTAGGTTATGAACCATATTCAGTGGTTAGATCAGCACCTGATGAGAATATGCTGTACAGCTGGACTATCCAATTCAGTAATTCCACAAACACAACGTTTCTTGATTCTTCGACTGCATGGCAACTTGGTTATCAATTTTCAAAGCCTTATCTTACTTCAAGTCTGCAATATAGTAGCTTTCGTTGGGGTTATGATCCACCATCTCATGAAATTCAATATTTAGCAATAAAATCAACATCAAGTGCAGTTACATGCACCGTCATTTCTTATGGATCAACAGTAACTATCTCTATACCATCTTCTGCAACTATCTCTCAAATAGTTTCTTCAATGGCAACACTAGGATCTGTGAGTGTTACTCATATCGTGAATGCAACCGATATTCCCGCGGCTCTCAATATTTCGACAGGCTATGGTGCTTTATATCGAATTCAATTTAACGAATACACCGCAAATTTACCTCCATTGTCGTGCTCAAACGCAAAAGTATACGCTTACCAAAACAGTAATTTAAAACCACTTTCTGGCACGTTTAAAATATATCGATCAGATACTGGTGCTGCAGTTAACGTTACCACTGATACTATATCTTTCAGTGCTTCATCATTAGAACTCAAAACAGTTTTGAATGAATTATATGGAAATGGATCAGTTAAAGTTTCAATACACACCTCCACATCTATCAAAAGGTCGTGGTTGGTGACGTTTAGTGGTTCACAAACTGCTGGAAATATACCAGCAATGATGATCAATGCGGATAGTATCAATGGTACTTCTGTTAGAGCTACTGTAACTGAAATAGTTAATGGATCCTATCCGTATGGAATAGCTCTTCTGCAATCAGCTTATAATAATATTAGTATTGATGTTGATTCCTTAAGTTACAATGTGGAACATGTGTTTCAAAGTTTATTCCCAACAGTGTCTAATGTTTCTGTAACAGTGACGAATCCCACTTCAAATGGTGGAATACTGTGGGATATTTATTATTTGAAAACTAATTCTGATGCGCTGGAGTTATCGGTTAATCGCGATTATGTGTATGGAAATACAACTGTCATAGTTGACATTGAAGAAGGTACTCCTCCTTTGAGTGGTATGTTTAACTTGTCTTTCCTAAGCAGTGATTCTACAACGAGATATGTTAAAGTTAGTCCTCATGATTCTGCTGAAGATTTGAAGTTAAAATTACATCATGCAGACTCAATTATTTTTTATGATGTAATGGTTGTACGTCACGGTTTTTCTTCTTCAAATGTTGGATGGAATATTACTTTAGCAGCTAATCGAACGGTAAGCAGTTTTGTGATTGCAAGCACTTCATCTGTGGTTGGATCAAGTGTATCAACTAATTTAGTAAGATTAAAGCAAGCAACCTCAGAGCTAAGTGGTTCATTTCGTTTTCATTATGGTACTAGCTCTTACCCTTATCCGATTTATGTATCATCAAACGCCAGTTATGTCCAATCTGCGCTCAATTCACTCTCAACATATAAAGGTATTAAGGTAACGAAGACCATGAATACCTTACATATGATTTGGTCTATTTCTTTTACATCATTGCAACAAGTAGGGAAATCTTCATCGTATTCGGTACGCATTTCTAATGCTACTTTTAGTGGTGTTGCAGCATCTATCCAATCAAATAGATTACGCAAATATGGATCGCTGCCAATTTATAATATTTCATTATCATTTGGATCAACTTCATTCAATGTAGAGTGGAATAATAATGATACAAATGCTTTTCTCGGAAACTTTTCTGTACTATCATCAGGATATTATGTTGAAAATGCATTATCTGAGTCTCCATATTTTGACTATATCAGCGTTGAGCGAGTTGTAGTCGGTACAAGTGTGTGTTATCTTCTCCTTATTGTTCCTCGCGTAACTAACATTTTAGAGTTTTATTCATCTGATTCTGCAACGAATTCATTGGTTTATTACACGAATCAAACTCATAAAATCACAGCTTCAATGGTTATTCCTCCCTCATCACATTTATTGAAGGACAGTGGTGGTGATTTGTCGTTCACCTTAGGAGACATTGGTTGCATTGTGACATCTGGAGGAACCCTATGTGACTCTACACTAAATAAAGAGAAATCTTCCTCTGTTAAGTTACCAGCATTAAGTTCTCAAATCAAAGAGGGAATCGAATCATTAAGACAAATCAATCAAGTTGTTGTATCCCAAGAATTTGTATCTGGAAACAATATAACGAGTGATTTACCGTATGTGATATCCGGATATCGCTACAAAGTCACTTTTTTGGAAGCAACTTTGAATCCAGAGGGATCTGTTGTAAGTGATACTAATGAATTTACATGGACACCTGCAGCTCAGTCCAGACGTTATTCTCCTCCAACTGTAGAAATCGTCGATGTACCAACTTTGACTTCGATACAAAGCGGTTTATCACCAGGATGGATTGTAGATGTGGCTGAAGTCTTGAAAGGACGTGATATTAATAATGGTAGTAGAGTAGATGTTGCCGTTTCACTGAATGGCCAAGATTGGTCCAGTCAATCTGTTGAATTCAATTATGTACCACTTGCAGTTGTCGATTCGATTCATCCGGTTCACGGAGCAAAGAAAGGTGGAACCTTAGTCACTGTGGTTGGATCTGGATTTTTGAATACAGATTCACTCTCTTGTCAGTTCGGTGATGCACTACAGAGACTTACCGTAGTCAAAGCCACATTTATTAACAACAATAAAATATTATGTGATTCTCCACCTTTTTATTACGAAGAGAGTGTTTCAGTGAAAGTGTCCAACATTTACAATTTTAATGACAATGATGTTGCCCAAAGTGATAGTTATTTTACATATGATGATGAGATTAAGATAATCAGTATTATTCCGCCATTAGCACCTACAACTGGTAACACTACTATTCGAATAACTGGTGGACCTTTCAAATCTACTCACACATTGTCAGTTAAATTTGGCAATGATACTGTGCCAGGGTATTATATTGACAGTGGTGAAATTTATTGTCTGACTCCATCTCATATTGCGGGGAATTATCCAGTAGAAATATCATCAAATGGTCAAGACTATAGTGTGACACGATCTCTTTTCAATTTCTACCAACAAGTATCCATCTCTCGGATTAATCCTATAGCTGGACCTGCATTTGCAGCGGGTACAATTGTGAGTTTTTTTGGGACTGGTTTTACGAACACTAGCTTGCTAACTTGTAAGTTTGGAGGAACTACTACTCCTTCGATTTTCATTTCAACTGAATATATTCAATGTCAAGCTCCTCCTTTGAACGAGGAACTGAGTGGTGGTTTATCATATACAGCACTTAGTGAACAGTTTAATAGAGTCCCTGATCCTAGTTATGCTTCACTTGGTTTAGAAGGTAAAGCAGCATTGCGATTGTTTCCAACAGCTTATTTCTATCCATTATATAAAAATCGACTGGTTACCGTTGAAGTGAGTAATAATAATTTGGACTTTACAAATTATGGTATTAATTATCTGTATCAACTCGATGCTGTCGTTGAATCAATCCTTCCAAATATTGGACAAGTTAATGTTCCAACACCTATTGCAGTAAAGGGTAACAATTTCGTTAACTCAACTTTACTTCGCTGTAGAATTGGAGAGTATGTATCAATCCCTACTTTCTTAGCAACTAATCTTATTCTTTGCTTTACTCCAAGAATTCCATTGATTACTTATGATCATGCTTATATTCGCGACCGAGCCACGCAGTCATTGAATACTCCTGAGGCTAGAGCAACTAACACTAATCCTGAAGGCTCACCACCTAATGTGGTGTTTGTTGAAGTATCAAACAATGGCCAAGATTATACAAACAATCAATTGACTTTTACTTTTGCTACTAAATGTCTCGCAGGTTATTATTGCCCACAACAAAATTACATTCCATGTCCACCAGGTAATGTTACATTCAAGGATTTTGTACTTGAAAATGAATTATTACTTTTAATTTTTATCATGTATTATTATGCAAGGTACTTACTGTGCTGGAGAATTTAATTCAAATTATACTTTATGTCCATCTGGAACTTATAATCCAATTCCAGCACAAGATAAGTGTAATCGATGTCCTATTGGCTTTATCTGTCCTGAAGAAGGTATTTTTATTTCATGATTTCTTCTTGTTATTATTACTAATATTTGGTATGAAATATCTTCAAATTATTGTAATAATAGGTATGCAAGTCCCTCGCATTTGTCCCAGTGGATTTGTGTGTGAAGTGACGGGTATGGTAATTGCTGATAATCCCTGCCCTGCTGGTCACTTTTGTTTAGGTAACATATCAATCTAATTAATTCCTACTCTTAAATTTTGACATAATTATCATATTGTTATATTTTGTAGAGGGTACTGCTACTTCATCTACTACTTGTGGTCATCCTGATTTATCATCAGAAATGTTTCCTGTTATGTCCCATGGAGAGCGTCCTTCAACACTCCGAAAGAACAGAATAGCACAAGGACAACAACTATTTTTAGGTGCTAGAAATGCTGGATGTTGGACAAATTCAAGCGATGATTTCGGGTTTCAAGGATCTAATGAACCAGCAGTATTTTGGATGGAAAAACATTTGCTTCCATTGGCTTTAGATTCTCCTTTCGTTCCACTGAGAGGTCGATTTTGTTTGGATGATAGTTGTTTGAAACTAGCTGATCAAAATAATTATGAAGCATCAGATTATGCATTTGATTATTCAGCTAGTGCCTTCAAGTTACGACGTCCTGTGCCATGCCCTAAAGGAATGTATTGTCACCCTGGCACTGGTGTGAGTGCATCGAACAGCAAAAATTACACAACTCCTCAGCCATGCTATGAGAGTATGTATTGTCCAGAAGGAAGTGCTGAACCATCTGGTATGCTATAACTTATCTGCATTGTTTACATACGGTTGCTGATGTTAAATATTAATTATGTAGGCTCTGGCGAATGTCCTCCAGGCTTTTACTGTCCATTCGGAGTTAAGGTACGCATACAATATCTATTCGTTCATTAATATGATTTTTATTAATTTATTATTATTTGTTTTATTATAGTTGGCTTGTCCTGCGGCTACTTATTGTCCTCGTGATGGTCACTGGGTATGTTAAATTATTTTATTGTTTTTACTCTTTTTTTATTCTTAACAATTATTTTTCTGAAAAACAGGATCCGTTACCTTGTCCACCTGGCTCTTTCAGTGCTCAGACGGTAAGAATAATATTTAATGAGCAATTAAAAATGAGTTTTCATTCATTCATTCATTCAATATGTTTTTATTATGTTAGGGAATGCCTAAATGTCCACAATGCCCCCGAGGTTTCATATGCCCTGGGTTTGGTAGGGTTGCGCCAGGTTAGATTCGACTAATTCAAATTTTAATTGCGCATAATAAAACTAACAATCACATTTTCCATTGTAGCGATATGTCCACCTGGATTTGTATGTAGTAGGGAAGGCTTACGAGCTCCAAATCAAAGATGTCCAGCTGGATTTTATTGTCCGAATGGTACATTGACAGTAGATCCGTTTAGAAACGATTCATCATTGCGACCATACCCTTGTACAGCTGGTACCTACTGTTTAACCGGTGTTGGTTATAAGGAAGTGAAAACAGGTGATTTTTCATATGCTCAGTATTGTACAGAAGGATTTTATTGTGAAACAGCATCTTCATCACCTCGAGGAAGTGGTTTGTGTCCTTATGGTTTCATCTGCCCACTAGGTATGTATATGATAAATTATATCGTTTATAATTATTTTAATTTTAATTGTTTATTATGCTAATTTTAATGTTTGCATCATAGGCACTTCTACACCACAACCAGCACCAGCTGGATCTTATGCTGAATTGTTGGGTACTATCAAAGCCGCCAATTGTCTACCAGGTTATTATGCTCCTACTGTAGAAACTCAATCATGTTATCCTTGTCCGCCTGGTACAGCTTGTGAAAGTGAAGGAACTTCAATTGCTTCATTATGTGCTCCAGGTTTGTAAAATATTAATCATAATGATATTTAATGTTTTTCTGAAGGATTTTTCATATAATTACAGGGACTTATCGATCGACTATTGGCACGGATGGAATACCATGTGTAACTTGTCCACAAGGATTTTGGTCTAAAAATTATGGTTTAAGAGAAAAAGGAGAATGTACTAAATGCCCCACTGGTACGTTTGAACATATTATTAGTATATATTATCTTTCTTCTCATTAATTATTATCATTATTATTAGGTACTTTCTGTCCAGTAGATGGGTATGTATAGTCTCAATCTCATTCAATTTGTTAATATTAAATGATATTTTATTCTCTTACACATGTTATAATTATTGTTTCATAGTATGACGAACCCTTGCTCACACTCTGATTTACCAAGTTTGTTTGAGCCACTAGTGATTAGTAATGGTCTACCAGCATTCGAGTACTTGTTTCCAAGTTATGTTAAGCTGATTTATTACAGTTATTTAGCTTGTTTAAAGTTGAATGATGGATATACTGAAGGAACAATGGATCCGGACAAACAAGTATATTTCTTTGGAGAACTTGTACCCCCTTACATTGATATCTTAGGTAGAGGTTCAACCATTCGTGCAACTGATAATGCTCATTTAAAGTATCAGTCAACAGCAAAGTGTTATAAGAATTCCCAAAGATTTGGATCGCCGTTATATCAAAGAATTGCTGATTATTATGGACCGCAGTATAATATCCAATTCGGAAAAGATTACCAAGTAATTTTTTATTACGACGATTTATTCATTTATTAATATTATTATTTATTAATATTATATTTCCTATTTCGTGTAAAGGGATACTCTCAAATGTTCGCAAATGGAACTCAATATTATGATGGTTTCTTTGGCCCCGGGTCCTTGTATATAGATCTCCCTCACTCCAGACAGTTTGAACCTTCTTTCAACTGTACCAAAGGGTTCAGAATGATGAATGAAAGCAGAACATCATTTGATAGTAATGGAGTTACTGTCATAGTGTATACGGATGCTCATTTTGATCCCGCGGAATTGTCGAGACAAACTCTCAAAGGAGAAGATCAACTCTATCCTGGCACATGCGAAGCTGACTTCATCTGCTATTCTGCTGTTGGTATCGATCAATCATCAGAAGGACAAGCATGTTTAGAAGGATATGTGTGTGATGAAGCGACTTCTTCAAGTGAGAGTTTAAGCTTCTTATGTCGCACTGGTTATGCTTGTGACTCTGGAACAACTCCTGATACTTCACTAGAAGCCCCGTGGGGTCAATTCCGAACGATTTGTCCACCTGGTTATTATTGTACAGATGGTACTTCACTCGCTAATGCTTACAGAGCCTTATGTCCGATTAATTACTACTGCCCACCAGGTACAGGAAACGTGCTGGTTGGCACCGGTTCGAATGATGCCATTAATCGAGGCATTAATGCATCATTCGCTAATCCCTATTTGAATACAATTCATGTGTCATATTTGGTGAATGATGACGTGAGAGTGATATCAAACCATGATAGAAACTGCATGGAAGGGATTGATCAAGATCTTCAACTCCGCTATGAGAGGCAATGGTTACCAGAAGGAGAAGAATTGAATAGTATTTATTTGCAATATTTGCGAAAGGCTGTACCAGGAAGTATACCATATCAAAATGATTCTCGTCTGACAGGATATAATGATACGAAATATTATCGTCCAAAAGATGTCAACTTAGCGATCAAGAGTAATACTTACTGTGGACGAGATCACAAATGGAGAATAGTACAAGATACGATTGATCGGAAGGAATGTGATTGCAATGCTTTCTTCAATGCTGTCATCGGAGTTTATCGGTTATGGAAATGTAATAGTACAGGTGTGTTAGATGATATTGGATTAGCAGCAATCACAGATACTACTGGTGGAAGAGATGCATGGTTTGATAGGCAAGCAAAATCAACGGATATGTGCATTTTCTCTAATTTTACTAGTGGTAATATTGTTGCTAATCTCACTCATGGATCAATATGGTCAAGCTCATTGAAGCCTACTCTTGGTGTTAATAACACATATGGTGTCTTGGATGTTACTGAGGGAATTTGGTTACAATACACTTGGACACAATCAAAAGTCTTCACTGATTATGATTATTTGAAAAGTAAAGTTAAAGCGGAGTATTCTGCAGAATATGATGCATTAGATAAAGGCAATAGAGAAGCAATGGATCCATTCATATATGATTTATACAATGCAATCGTGTTAATCGAAGAGTATGGAGAAGTGTTAGAATCAATGATATGGTTTGAACGAGGAGTAGATTTATTCGGTGATCCTATCATCGTACCTGGTAGACTTGACATGTGTGAATGTGAACGATTATATAAATGCCCAAATGGCACATTTTCAACTGCTGGTGCTGTCTCACACTCAGAATGTGTGTCAGATAAAGTTGAAATATTACGACGTGTAACTGTTGTTCCAACTTGGTATTATGATTCAACCAATGCTTCTGACATCACGCCATATCTCAAAAATAGTACAGATTTTTGGGAACTATCTGGAGGTGATGCATCTCTCTTGAATGGACCTGAGACATATAATATTGGGACAATATCCATAAAAGCATTTGACCAACTAGTTGTTACACTTGATTTGAGATCCATATCAAATAATTTAACTTATGGTACAGATTATCAAATATCAGTTTATGTTGATTGTAAACCATGCCCTTCTCGGTATCGTTGTAATTATGAGAAAGAGCCCCCCACTTGTGATGTGTATCCTACTGTTACAAAACAAAAGGAGTTCTATCAGAATTGTCTCGATCGTTACCATCAAATATCATGTGTTTTACCGAATGGTATACCTGCTCCTTGCTGGAATACTTCTATTAAAAATGATAGTACATTCAGAGAACCGGATTGGTTTAAATGCCAACAAATCCCATTTTTCTGTGATGATCAACTCCTACCAAAACAAATATGGGATGTAGTTCTTGATCAAACTGGTGTTGCAGCTGTTGCATCACTTCAAGAGAAATCATCTTATATCACAGATCCTGTATGGAAGAAAGAAGTAAATTCGATTAATAATCCTTCTGCTTCTGATTTATATTATAAGAAAATCCCAGGCTGTTGTCAATGTGAAAGATATATTCTTCCATATTATTTCTTAGATTCTTCTACTGATACTGGTTATACTGATAATAAACATGGATTTGTTCAGTTGACCATGTTAGCTGTTGAAGAGTCTGATCTAACAGTAGTAGTTGAATTATTGAATGGACAATTTTACCAAGATTTCGATCGGAATATTCCAGGTAAAAGTGACATATTTGTTCATCGACCAAATAGAGCCAATTATATTCCAGATTATGGACCTAATGGTCCAAGTGGGAATGAACCTTATCGTCAAGCATTTATGGCTTTTATTGAAGCTTCTTTTTTCTCTGGAGGCAATTCAAACCCTTTGAATCTGCCAATGACAAAAGTAAGAACCCCTACTTATGCTATGAATAAAATAGGATCAGCTGGTGCAACATCAGTTCAATTCGAAAATAAATTATTAATTGGCCGAATTAGTGATTTAAGCAAAGGTGATCCTTATTATCAAAGTCGATATAAAAGTCATTCATTAGATCTTTATCGGCAAGAAGTATTAGATGGAGTTAATACGACTGCAGTGTTTGTAGATGATACACCAACCATAGATGAACTGAATTATAATTTATATCCTATTGCTGATCTTTCAAGCGATGTCATTTATCAACAGATTTGGTGGACAAATGTGGAACCATCTAATTCAGGATTCTTAGGGTTACCTTATCTTCCATATTTCAGTAATTGCCGAGGAGCAGATAGTTATATGTCATTCTCAAAAGTAGTGGAAACGGATCCAACTTGTGATTTAGTTCCTTATGATAAGACATTGCCCGTGTTGTCTTATCCATGGGAGAATGCATTTATTCCTTTAGCAGATCAATGTAATAGAAGTTCCACTGAAGAAGAAATGAATGGACCTTTACAACTTTCTGCTTATCATGGTGCTTTATATCAATGCTTATTCGAAGAAGATATTTCGATCACTTTAACGACACTCAGATGGTATGAAGCACCAGCATTGACACAATTATTTAGTTTTGCTATTGATCCTATTGCGCCAGAGAATTATGAACCAAAATTTACAGTTGCTAAAAACTTGACAAAAACTTATACTTCTTATTGGGGTAGAAGCCCTTATCTAGCTGGCTTACTTGGTACATTTAATCAATTGCCAGTGAAGGTATCTTCTATTTCTTATGGTGAACAAGGAGTAATTCCTCGACAAGTCATTCTGACTGTGAAGTATTTCCAATTATCAGCTGGACAAAAGCGATTAGTCAATGGTGAGATTGCATTCCCAAACGAATTTCTTTGTCGCGCAATTACTTCAGGTGGTTCAGCTGCCAGTTTAAAATTTCCACAATGTGAACAAGACATATCCGGTGCAACAGCATCCTCTGAATATTATTTACAAATATTCTATAGTCCATTAAGTTGGTATGCTTTGATGAATTATTTTCAATTCACACCGCCTATTTACTTCTTGTTTTTCTTATTAACTGGTATTATTGCAGTTGGTTCTGGTATATTTATTTGGGGAATGAATCGATTATTAACTAAATTAAGACACCCCCCTCCATTCCATGGGTATTCTCTATTATATAATGTTGCATTTCCTATGATATTCGGAGTGTGTTTATCATCAGGACCAATGATGTTTGCAGTTTTATTTATATACATTTGGTTCCAGTCTGCAGAAGATGGAGGAAGTATATGCTCAGCTGATGCTGTTGTTGCTCCTTCATCGATGTGCTTACAGAATATAGTAGATTGGCAAGCTGCAGCTGATTTGAATGTATTAAGATCTGGTAGACAACAATTAGCTATTATAGCTCTTGGATTCTATACTGCATTTTTATTCGCTTCTTTAGTGATCCCTAATTATACAGAAGATGATATGAAAACAGATATTCAAAGAGAAAAGTTGAAAGCATCAAATAAAATCAAAGCTGATGCGAAGAAATCACTTGCTGCATCTGCTGCTGTTGTAGATGAAGAAGAAGAAGTAGAACCAAGTCAATCATTTCAACCACATTTATGGAGAAGAGCTAATTTCTTTTTACTTTGGATTTTTATTATATTTTGTTTAATGATTTCAATGGAATTTAGTTACTCTTCTCCTTTCGCACAAGATGTGTATTATTATATTTTATTATTTAAAGTTATTTATACGATGGTTGAGTTATATGTTTGTGAGCCATTATGTCCTGATAAAATGCAGCAAATGCCAATGATCGCAGCAGTGGGATGTGTTAGTAATATGACTTCAATGGGTGCAAGTAACTTCGCTTCTTTCGTTTTATCATATTTCTCTGGTTTGTTTCTGACTTGTTTGGAGAGGATTTATGTTGCACCATTAGTGTCAGAGACATTAGAACTATGGCCTCGGTGGAGAATGATGTTGCAAAGGCGATTCAGAGGTAATCGTCGTCTCACACGTGATGAAAAAGCAAAAGAAGAATTAGAATGGCGAAAAATCAATGAAGAAATCGAATTAAAGAGTGAAGGAGTGGAGCCGTTATTGGATAGTATGTGTGATTACACATGTGACTCGGTGTCTACAATCATATCACCTATAGTATACGCGACATTGCAGTTGTTTTATAATGAGAACTTGATTGCATCGAGTTATGCGATCGCAACAAATCAAATCATTTATTGTAAGTATTAATATTTTGATTAGTTTATATTAATAATAGTAATAATAATAATTTATTTCATTTTTTAATATTTATTTTTTAGATATTGCTTTTGCTGCTATTATTATTCCATTCACTCTTCTATGTGATATATTCTTACTCAATGCACAAGAGCTTGTTCATGGATGGAAAATATATGATTATCTCTCTTATCAACGTTATCGTTTTTCAGTGAGAGAATATAGATGGGTATTACGTAACCCTGTGGTGGATGAATCTATTAGTGAAGAATTTCAAACAATTGATTTATTATGTTTTAGTTCTCAGTTTTATTTTTTGATGGGAATGCTTTCATTCGGTATTTGTCAGATCGTCATGGCTATCACAGGCATTCTTCGATTGAAATACAATCCGTTAGGCGACCCCTGCTTCTTACTCATGTTTGTGGTAATATTCTTAATTGGAGAATTAATGAGTAGAGTTTATTGGGCAAGTGCTGACATCCAAGTGAGAAGATTTAATTGGCGTGGATTATGGGCAACGAAACAAATCGAAGGTACAATTGATGATGATATTGCAGCGAAATTAGCTTTAGGCGAAGGTAAACAAGCTGATTTAGAA
This sequence comes from Epipyxis sp. PR26KG, assembly GCA_015144975.1. Taxonomy (NCBI): domain Eukaryota; class Chrysophyceae; order Chromulinales; family Dinobryaceae; genus Epipyxis; species Epipyxis sp. PR26KG. The sequence continues at coordinate 9,811 of VKHH01005883.1, read as the reverse complement.
CAAGAACGATTGGAATTGCAAGCAATGAATTCAGATCGATTTAGACACCGATTTTTGGAAAGAAATCGACCTTGGATTCTACAGCATTTAGTTGAGTTACTCACACCAAGATCATTAGATAAGCCTGGACCTGACGGTAGACCAGCGATTGAGTATGTCAGAGATGTATATGCGGAGTTAATGTCCATGGGAGAAGGTCTGAGAAAACCTGGTGATCGTGATGATATTAGTAGTGACGAAGAAGATGAGTTAGAAGCAGCGAGAAGAAACTGGCCGAGAGATCCTTTGTCTGGTGCTGCACTTGCGATTGCTAAAATGTGGCTTGCTAAAGCGAGAAAAGTAATATTCCATTTATCAACTATCCCTATCATCCCTTCATATTAGCTGAAAATTCATATTATTTTATATGATTATAATGTATATTATTATTATATTATTATACCTAAATAATAAGTTATATTGATAACTTATAATTTTAGCGACGAGCATTTTCGAAGTTAGTGCGTGGAATTATTGATCAAAGTAAAAAGACTGCTTGTGAGATATGTGGACGTACACCTGAGAAGAATAATGTGAAATTAACAGCTCATTTAGCTACAAAAGGTGAACCAGATATTCGAGCTATTGATCGTCTTATTGGTGGTTTCGAAGATTTGTATGGTGTGGATGAATTAGAACCTCAACTTTGGAAAGCTTATTTTAGAGCTCAAGCGGAATATTGTACTCGTTGCTCTGTATGCGAGGACAGTATGGAACAAGAGCGTCTATTGAAAGCAAGTCGTCCCCCTGGTCCATCCCGTATGACACGACCTCAGGATATTAGTTCCGATGAAGATGATGATGAAGTGGATTTTGAACCGATTGTAGTTACCAGAACATCACCTGAAGGAAGAATGATGAGTAAAGTAAGTTTTTTCGAATAATATTTATTCAATTGTAATGATTAGAATCATTGTATTATTATTCCTCAATGTTATTATATGATATATTTTAATTGAAAAACATGATTTTTAATGTATCATAATTAACTTATCTGATGTTTTTTATGATAAAATAGTGGCTTGTTGCTGCACGAAAAAAGTTAGGTGGTGCATTCCCTCGTCCAGATGCAAGAAAACAAATGGAAAAATATGCACAAAAATTACGAGAATTAAAATTAAAGAAAGCACGTGACAATTTCTTGCAACCAACCAAACCATCAGAAGAAGATGATGTTCAACAAGCAGCAGTGACTGCAGCAACCAAAGCTTTAGCTTTACGTTGGATTCGCATGGCTCGAGATGCTATTGAGAGTAAATTCCGATTGAGAAGTGAGACATTCAGAGAAGATCTTGATACTCTGCTGAGACAAATGCCAGAAGAAGATGATTGGTATTATGGAGCAGCTATGAGAATTGAAGGTAATAATGATAATATTTAAATTAAAAACATAATCTATTTATTTATTATTATGATTACTATTATTTTTTTATCATTTTTATTATTATTATCTTTTGCTTATAAATAAATGTTGTGTTTATTATATGATAATCTTAATAGAGCAAAAGAGATTTTTTCTTTTGTTTTCATCCAATTCATTAATTCAATATGATTATTTGTATGAAATAATATAAAATAATTTATGTTTTTAAGATGGCATTGATATGTTATTATAATATAAACCACTCTGACTCTACATTGATTAGATAATATTATCATAAATAAACATAAATTATTACTTTTTAATAACAATGAATAAATTGAATGGAAAAATCTCTTGCTCTGAATCGGGTTCAAATATTATTATTTGTTTCAGTCTGCTTAACTTATAAAAATTAACATATTATTATTAAGATAAAAGATGCAATTATCATTTTAAGCATAATTATTATTGTTATTATAACCAGATACAGATACTTTCATTAATAATTTATTATTATTATCAGGCAAGGAATTGCTGAAACGTGGTCATGATCTTGAAGATGATCGTCGAGCTTTAGAAGCAGAAGCTGCTGTAAAAATTCACAAAATTGAAGCTGATTTAGAAGATCATTTGAAAGAACGAGAATTAGAGTTGGAAAGAGAAAGAAGAACATTTAATTCTAAATTAGCTCAACAAAATGATCGAATTAATCTTGATATTGAATTAAGAAAAGCTGAATTAGAAAAATTAAAAGAAACAAGAAAGAAAGAATTTGCAGCTGAAGAAAGAAAAGCCAGAGAAGAATTAGGTAATAATTATTAATATTAGTTATTTCAATTATTTCACATTCTTAAAAATGTGTTTATTTTTTTTATAAAATACTATTTTCAACCGGATATCTTCAACAGACACTTTATTTTTTTATTTTTTCATAAATATTTATGTTAGGTGCTGCTCCAACTGAAATGATTCAAGATCATCGTAATCAGTTATTAGCTATTGATGAATTGATGATTTCTGAAAAAACTAATACAGAATCTTATCGTAATAATGAAGATGATCAAGCAAAATTAATGTTTGATCGTGCAGAATTAATTAAACGAGGAGAAATGGAGAAGAGAAAAGCAATGGCAAGTGAAAATAGTGCAAGAATTCGTGAAGAAGTTGCTGTAAAAGTAAGAGCTGCTGAATTAGAATGGCAACAAAAAACATCAAAATGGATTTCAATTGCTAAAAGAAAAGTTCAGGTATATAATATTATTATATTTATATTAATATTTATATATTATTTTATGTTTTATTATATTAATGACAGGTGAAAAAGAAAGAAGATGAGGAAGCTAAGGCTGGCAAAAGAAAGCGAAAAGGGAAATAGACAAATGACATCCAACTCAAATAATCTATTTTCTTAGTAATAAATCAGCTGCTCTATAATAATAATTTAAAATGACTCATATAGCATTATTATTGTCACTTGTTATTCTATTCTACTTAATTATATAATAATATCATCATAAAAATATGTAAATAATGTTAATAATAAAAATGAAAATGAAAATTGCACTCGTGCAAATAATGAGATAATTTGAACAAGTGAATATTAAGGTGTTTGATAATACTTAAGAATGATAATATATATTACTTATGATTCATTTGTAAGTTCAAATTATCGATTCGGGATTATTACAAATGTGATTATCTGATATGATGATTTTAAAGGTTAATCAATTAATTAACATCTTATTTGTTGTTGCAATGTAGAGAAATTTTATTCTTTTTATGATTGAGTGGTAATATTTATCACATAAAGATATGAATGTACATATCTGGAATAATAGTTATTTTGTTTATATTATATTCACTTTATATTCACGTGTGTCTGCTCAAGATACGATAAAGTTACTTCTTTTCAGTTTTTGAAGATTCATTTGTCAGTAGTGCGTAACCGGTAACTATTCTGGCTAGAAGAAGATATTGAAGTTTACACCATTTTTGATTCAAAGCTTCAAACTATTCAATAATAACTAATCCTAAGTACTAAAGGTAAGTTACACTTGGTGTCATCTAGTTTATTTGATTAAGACGAAATCTCTCAAATTATTGATAAAATTTCAATAAGTTATAATGGGAAGAAAATCTGCATCCAAACTGAAAACTGCATTAAGATTGAAGCTCTATCGACTAAAGAAAAAAACTGGTATAAAGGGCAATTAATCTAATTATCTAAACTTACTATGGGAATTTTGATTATTGTAATAATCGAATTCGATAATATTTAAATCAGTTTATAAATAATAATAATCTATTAAATTTAATGTAATTTAGAAGCTGTTCTGAACGGCAATGGTAGTAATTCAGATTTAAAGGTTAATAGCAAAGAGGGACAAAATATCGATTTCGTGCTAATTCCTGAGGAAACTACATCAGCACTGTCAATTGAAGCAAATTCTTCTGTTATTCCAATTATTTAATTCCTATGAGAATGGATGCCTGCTTGTCTTGGAAATGGAATTTGAATGAGAAATATTAACTGTAAATTGTGTTAAACTGTACTTAATTAACAAACAATTGCAACAATAAAAATATCATTTAACCTTATTATTATTTTTGAAATGTAAACTTAATTACTTCTATATATTTAGGATAAAATAATAAGTCAATTTAAACATGGAAAAGTATTTCTTTAAAATATTAGCTAATTAATCTAAATTATTTATATATTTCACAATAATATAATAAAAAATACCAGAAAGAGTCATAATATTTTTCTATATCTTATTAAAAAACAATCGAATTGTACACATACACTATATGATATTTATAGCACAGTATGATTAGGAATGAATATCTTCAATTAATACTGAAAAGAAAATAAATAATTAGTAAATAAAAAATAAAAAACACTGACTTCAATAACATTACACATGACCCCTTACAGTTATGATAATGATTCTTTCTATTCTTATTATATTTGTTGTTATTATTATTATTATTATTTACACAACAGATGATTCAAGAGAGGTAAGATCTAATCCATTCACTTTTGTTGGATCAAATAAAGAATTATTATTATCATTATTATTATTATTACTATTATTATCATTATTATTATGATCAATTAATTCTTCAGACCCATCAATAAACCCACCAACAATACTTAATAATATTAATTCACCATCAGAATATGATTTCAAACTTGTGATATTTTTCTCAAATTCTATTGTTTTCTCTTCATTATAATCAATATTATCAAATCCAAATCTTGGAAATAATTCTGATATATAAGAATCACCATTACCATCTGATGGATTCATCACTTCTAATGAACTCACACGTAATGATTCATTAATTGTCATTTCTACATTTTGAATTATTTTATCAATTTTAAAATCAACATTTTCATTTTTTTTACGTCTTGAATATTCAATTTGATTTATTAATTGATTATCTAAAGAATACTGAGCATCAATTTGTAATTTATCAATTATTTTTTGTTGATCATTTATTTCAGATTTAAAAATATTGACTTGATCATTTAATGAACCGATTTCAAAGATCATTTCTTCATGTTTTTTAGAATATTCTTCCATTATTTCGTCATTTTCTTTGATTGTTGCTAAAGCTTCTTTTAGATTTTGTTCTAATTCTTTTTTTAGGGAATTATTTTTGACATAATCATGTATTCCAGCATGAATTCCAGCAGCAACTCGTTCGTCTAATGTTTGATGAAGCTCTTCTAATTCCTATTTTAAAAATATTATTATTATTATTCAGAATTAAACAAATTTAAAAATATCAAATGTTAATATTAATATTATTGTTATTATTATAATTGTTATTATTATTATTATAATTGTTATTATTATTATTATTATTATTATTATTATTATTATTAATATTATTATTATTAATATTATTGTTATAATTATAATTGTTATTATTATTATTATTATTAATATTATTATTAATATTATTATTATTATTATTATTATTATTATTGTTATTATTACCTCTTCCAATGATGTGATCTGCATTTGTTCAGGTGATAATCCAAACTCAGAAGTAGTATTCACACGAGATATTCCACGCTTTTGTGATCCACCTGATGTAGTAGCTTTAGAGCGACTTAACACATCATCATATTTCATCGTCATTATTTGCAAATCAGATGTTAATTTTATGACATTTTCTTCTAAAATGATTATCATATCAGTTCTTTTCTCATATAATACTTCTTTCGCATGGAATTCTTCAAAATGTGCAAATAATAATTCAATTGATGAGAATAAATCACTAACTTTTGGCTTGATTTCTTCTTTTAATTCTAAATCAGTTATCATATCGACTGATTCGAACAAATCAGCCATGCTTTTCTTAACAATCGTTTCAGCATTTTTTGCATGACTTTCACCAGCATTAGCAGCTGAACGACGTTTTGGTTTATTATTTTTTTGATGAGATAATCTCCATCTTTCAGAAGGATCTAAATTATCACTTTTTATTTGTTTTTTATTCATTTGTATAATAGAATCGAATTTATCTTTCATTTGATCAAAATGAAGACTTTTATTTGCTTTTTTAAGTTTAGAATTCAAAGCTTGTACTTGTACACTTAAGTCATTATTTTCTTGTTGTAAACTTTCAGTATAGTGATCATGTTCATCTTGTTTCTCTTTCAATTCTTCATATAATTTCTTATATTTTTCAGCATCTTCTAATGCTTCTTTCAAATCTGTTTCAAGAAGAAAAAATTTGAAACGATCACTGCCTTCAATAGGATCAGCTACGAACAATATAAACACAATTCACAAAAATTATATATACTACTGTATATAACATTTTGTTGAAAGCCATATCTACAGAATAAATACCTGATAGTGAAATGTCTTCTTCCTCTTCTTCCTCAATTTTCATCAAAATATCATTTTGAGCTACTGTTTCCAAACTAAATATTTTAGATACATAAGAAGCTCTTTTTCTGGATTCAGACATATTTGAATCATATCCAGATTCTGGCTTAGTTTCTTGATGATTCAACATCGACCTTATGTGTTTTTAGTTTGAATTAAATTTTTTTACTTATTATTATTACGCTATTTTACTGTACAGTTGTACAATCAAATGCAATTTAAAAAATCATATAAAAAACAATTCGATAGTCCTCGTTGTTCCATCAAAATTTTAAGATGTTTATGTTTGTTTGTTACCGTTTATATATCCGATTTTTTGCTCTTCTCTCTCCGCATTTTAATTTTTAATTTTTCAAAAACTTTGTGAAATGGAATTCAGTTTGATAAAAACTGCAATATTGAACTTATTGAAAATAAAACATTAGTTTGTGAACAAATCATGGATGAATTAATTAATGAATTAATGTACACACTAAAATAATATATTAAAAGCAACTTTTAACATATATATATATATATATACTAGAGAGCTTAAGAGGGCTCTCTGTTACGTTCTATAGCTTGTTCCTCTTGTTTAGTTTAATTGAGACATTAATTTATTCATTCATTCATTCTTACTCTTTAGCTAATAATTAATAAGGTATGAAGTGAAATTGTGACTTTCAAGTCTTATAGTACTTTCCTATAACTTAACTCTATCATGGTCGATCTACCCGTACCTACACAGCAGGAATTAACTACAAATATTGATTTAACACAGTTCAATCTAAACCCTACGATAGCTGAAACTAATGAAGCGGCATCGTTGAGCCTTCCACGAAGAGGACAAGTAAATCAAGATAATTTTGTCGATTTAGTTTTGGCTGGACGAATTAAGAAGTATAGTATTCAGATACCACAAAGTATGGATGTAAGCAACAACGGGAAAAGATTAAGGAAAGTAACCATTTCTAATAAAGATTATCAGCATTTGTTGATTGAAATCTTGGGAAGAAGTACTGATTATCCAACTCCTCAGAGACCAGAGCTGCAATTGCATATTATAGTACTAAAATCATTAAAGGTTACTCAATATTCTAATACTACTGGAAGAATTATTTTCAATTGTGGCTATCACATGCATAAAATGAAAACTTTTTTAAATTTTAAGATAATAATTAATTATTATTTGGATTAAATAACATTATTGAATATAAAATTATTTATTTTGAATTTATTATTTGGTATAGGTTGGAGAATATTTTATTCGACGTCATAACTTTAATGCTGATAATAATAACGATAACAATGAAACTAAAAACAAAGATCAAAATGGAAATGATTATAATAGCGATGATGATTTGAGTGTACATAATGAAGTGAATGAGAGGCATATACGAGTTTTATTTGATGAAGCAAAAATGCTTTATATTCTTTCTGAACAAATTGAAGATTTGATTTTAATTCAATTAAAATTATGTAATAATGATAATATGATATCATATGAATTGAAAATATATAAAGCAACAACTCAATTTGGTGATAATATAATGAACGTTTTGAATAATTCTCTTCAAAGAATATGGAAGAGATTTTTGAGGGATTTTATGATGCCATTAATGTTAGATTTGCAACGAATGTATGATGCAGATCAACGTGTTAATTATCCAATTTCTATTCATGATGATACACCTGATACGAATACTATTAATACATCATTAGAGTCAATGAATAGAAAAGTAGCTAATGAGAGTATTCCTGTTCAACAACCAACAACAACGAATGCTGTTTCTATAGCAAATGAACGAAGAAAAAATAATAATCGATTAAATAATAATAGAAATAATAACAATAATAAAAATATAATAAATCAAAATGCTGATAACAAAATCAAGAAAAATGATAATGAACAAAAATCTCGAAAATCAACTTCACCACAAAAGAAATGATGATTATTTGCTTATGATGTGATGAAAATATTTTTATTTTTATAAGTAGTTCATGGACGTGCTGTATGCTCTACATTGATTTGTCATTCAAGATTATAATCGAATTGTTAATTAATTAATTAACATAATAATAGAAATCTTTGTTATTCGATGAAGACTATTATGGAAGAGATTATAATAATATCGATCATAATTTATTACTTACTCCACCCAGAATGACCATGAAAATAAAGTTGACAAACTATAAAATCCAACCTTTTGTGACTACTTGCCAGACCCATTTCTATTCAGGGTAATTCGGAGTGACTGAAATAAGCCTTATAAAATTCACTTCATTTCCAAATAAAAATAACAATTACTAAATGAAGTAAACTTACATTAATGCTTGAGAATGATATTATTTAGTTATTTCATTGGTTGAAATGAGAGAAACCTTAGAGTAAGTAACTTACCGTAACCTATTTATTACCGACCATATTTTAGTGGAAGCTCGAAACTTTTCAAACGCAACATATTATCATGTGAACAACAACAAAAGGGCGAATATATTGGGAAAATATGGACACAGATAAACTTTCTCATCATTATTCATCATTTAGTATTGACTTATAGTCAGATATCTGATGGTCTCTTTCTATGTGATTTGCTGTAATTAGTGAAACCTTGTTCCCTACAATGTGTTTACAATGTGCGAAGTATTATTTCTGAAAGAAAGTTTTTCATTTTTATGAGTCAAATGAAATTTGTATTATTTAAGAGTTTTCTTAGTGCTTATTGCCATTATTAATTGCTGAATAGTTGTTTAATCATAACTTGATATAATTTCTAATTATTATTATAGCATCATATCATACATTGGAATAAACTATTTGAAAGTTGGATGATCAGATTTGAAATAATTTTATTTTTGTGATAAATAAACTTAAGACAACAATCAATACCTGTTAGTAATATGTACATAACAAACAATAATTAATAATATTAAATAATAATACAAATCACACTTTGATATTCATAATAAAGAATTATAAAATAATAAGAATAAACAAAGAAAATCATTTTTTTAATTTTAGAGTACCCGGTACTAGAAAGAATTTATTGAACGATTTTAGCTGTGATATACTCGTTTTCAATTACGATAACAAAAGCATGATGAAGAGTAATGGAATAATGAATGAAATGGAATAATTATGCACAAATATATTTTTATTAATAATGATCGACGAAATAGGTTTTTTCTCATTAGAATCTCGGGTAAATTGCTATTCAATGCAAATTAACAAAAGAAATAAAGACGGCTATGTTATTATTGTTCATAATAATGGTGAATAATTATCATCCTAGAAGTCTTTTGAATGAGCTAAAGGAAACCGATCAAGAAATGCTTTCATCTCCTCTAACTGAGCCCCGCCGTCTCTAAGAAATGATACATAATTATTAACTGTATTCAAAGTATCTGGATGATCTGATCCAAATATCTTCTCTCTACCAAGTAATGCTCTGTTATACAAAGATTTAGCTTCATCATATTCTCCTTGCTTTTGGAGGAGGGCTGCTAGATTATTAACTGT